>PKRV01000040.1:4429919-4687989 GCA_003709505.1 Hyphantria cunea
AATCAATCAATCAACAACCCATAATGTCCCACTGCTGGGCTCGGGTCTCCTCTCAGGAGAGGGTTAAGGCCATACGTCCCCACGCTGGCCAAGAGCGGGTTGGGGACTGGCAAGACTACGTTGTGGCTACGTAATCTTGCCGTTGGATGTTTTTAAGCCGCCCAAAGGCCTCCAACTAAGCTTCACGACTGTTATCGTATGATAACAACCGGGACCGACTGCTTAACGTGACCTCCGAATCACGGAGACGCTCATGGTAACATGCCACCAGCGGTCACCCATCCATGTACTGACCGCGCCCTCGTTGCTTACCCTCGGTGATTGTTTCTATTCACTGAGTGCAACTGGGCTATGAGCGAATCAAAACATTACAGTAATTCTTTTCGGTAGTGGGTAAACTGTCGTGAAATATAAATTCGTATCGTTTATAAAGCATTCTCGGCACGATCTCGCGTTAGCTGATGTAACGGAATAAAAAATATTGAACCAAAACGGGTTGTTACATGCAAAGCCCGTAAAGCGAATCTGTTGAACTTTGGAGTTTGGTATTTTAAATCTTATGTAATTTGGAATTCATAATATATATATTTATAATTAAATATAGACAAAAAACTAAAATTACTCGTAGTCAAATCGGCTTAAGTGTTGTTTTAAACCTTCTATAACGTAACAGTTTTGTTAATAATTTTAAGTAATGCTGCATTCCGATAGATGCGTTGCGTTGACTTTTAATAGGATCATTGCTATGTTAAGATTCAAAAGTAGAAAATGTCTGCTCGGAAACCTTTTTTATCTGCTCCTTAGTAAATCCACTTCATGAGGATGCCAATTTTGAGAGACAATCAAAGGCTTAAAGTCAATGTATATTCCTGCGTCGATACACACTGTGCATCAAGAGGAGTATCGTAGAGAACAAACCAATATCCTTCTAATTCTCACGCCTCATTAACTGTTTTATCTAAAAACAGTTAATTAGGCGTGAGATAAAATAATACCTTTACAGTATAATAATCACTTATTGGTTAGTCTATGACAGTAATCTATGATATGTTTAACGATTCAAAGATCGACAAGTACTTCGAATTTAACAACTAAATTAATAATGCGCAGCATACGCAGATCAGTAAGACTTAGGTAAACAGGTGTCGTCTTAAATCGAGGTTAAGTAGGACCGGTATTAGTGAATATAACAATGGGTCTTTTATCAGACCTTTACGAACTGAACGTGTTTCCTTGATGCATGTTTAAGTAATGTATGTCTACGATAATGTCAATCTAAAGTAATTCGATTCCACCGACTTTGTGATTATAAAGATAATAATAAGTTTTATTTGAATAGAAGGATAGAAGAATAAAGAAAGAATACAATTTATTGAAATACTAAATGAGCCCCGCGGTGTTACCCGCGGTATAGCTTCACCCGCAGATAACGCATATAATCAATTTCTTTTTTTATTAAACTAAACCATTTTCGAATCCTCAGGAATGACACAAAATATGATATTAAAATCGGTTCAGCCGTTTAGGAGGAGTATAGTCACATACCCAGAAGATTTCATCATCATCATCATCAGCCTATCGCAGTCCACAGAAGACGTAGATATGTATTATGTATCTACAATATATATAGTAATAATTAAATTAAATAGTGCGTATCTGAGAGCTGAAATATGCAGAATATTCTGCATATTTCCTTAAATATTAGCCTGGAATGGTAATACAACTTAGAATGTCACCTTCAGCTCTTAGATTATACAGCTTGTGTTGGCTAATTTTCGTGAAAGCCAAATATAATTGAACACTCGAATGTCAATGTCATATGTTCATGGCAAGCGATAAACATGTTTGGTATTGTGAAACATGATGTGATGGTTAGTCACGGCCACACACGTTCAGTTTCCTTTATCATTAAATAAAACAATTGTAATCTCATTATCTATAGATAACTGGTAAACTTTTATGGCACGGCGACCACATATTACTAATGGCCAATTCAAGGTCACTGGGTCCGTCAAGTCCGCCTGGCTTTATAGTGTCTCATCAAGTAGTATGAAATGGTTTAGCCTGGACTAATCAATTTTACATTATATTCAGTCTAGGCCCACTAACTGTTCTTTAACTATGAAACAAAAAGTACAGGGCGCTTGACTTGTTGAATCAAAATCACGAGGCTGCCACGCGTCTAGTTCGATACTCAATCCGGGCACATTCCGCAGACGTGTCCCGTCGTTCGTTCGTATATATTCATATATATTGTATTAAAATACATTATCCCGTACTGTACCCGCAACTTCCAATCGACTGCACTAAATTGGTTATTTTTTTATTATGTGTCTGTTATTGTTAGAAGCTTTTCGTAGAAAAAAAATAAACGAAAATAATTTTTTTTTGTCCACGGCTGCACACTGCCAGTGGAACACTGCGGCGAGTTCAATTATTACAACAAGTTTTTCAGAAATTAAGAAATATCTACGAAAGAAAATTGTGGCGGTACGAAGTTCGCTGGGTCAGCTAGTCTTGCTAATATCCTACTACTATTATAAATGAGAAAGTTTGTGAGGATGTTTGTTACTCTTTCACGCAAAAATTACTGGACGGATTTGGACGAAACTTTACAGTAATGTAGCTTATACATTAGAATAACACACGGGCTTATTTGCCGCGATATCCATCATATACACGGGCAGAGCTGCGGGCAACACCTAGTTTAGAATAAAGAGAATATTAATGAACATGAACATGAATTAAACATTATAGACTGAACTAATTATTTTAGAATTCGACACAAAATCCGTCACGAATGCGAATTGGTATATGCATTATGTTCGTTACGTCATGGTCAATTTCTGTAACAGAGTATTTCTATGTATGTCGAAATTACTATGCCAGATTTTAAAAACAAAAAACATGTTAAGTAAACAAAAATTACACTTAGTGTCTATAATGAAGCGCTAACGAATAATTTATCTGTTGGGCAACTCGTTCAGATCTTTCATCAACAACCCATAAAGTGCCACTTTTGGGCTCGGGTCTCCTATCAGGAAAGGGTTAAGACCATACGTCCCCACACTGGCCAAGTGTTGATTTTTTTTTTCGTATGGAAACTCCCTCGGGCCTTCACCCCACCGGGGTTTGCTGCGAGGCGGTGTGTCGGAATCGAACCGACTAAAACCACACGGCGTGCCACTCTGCGCCTGAGACGGGAGGGATCCGGGAACCGCTTTCTTACGCCATCCGGGAGAGCGGGTTTTTTTTTTTTGACGTGGTGGAATGCCTTTACGCACTTCGCTCCCCTCCTGCGGATACAGGGGGTTCGCTTTGTGTGGGACTCCTGACTGACACCAGCCAGACTACCCACTAAACCACCACGGTGTGCCACTCTGCGCCTGAGACGGGAGGGATCCGGGAACCGCTTTCTTACGCCATCCGGACCCGGAGAGCGGGTTGGGCCAACCTTAATGTATTGTAAAATAATATAATGACGTGTTGACTTGCTATATCCTTTGTTGTATTTAAAGTCGTACTAACAACGCGTTCAACGACCAAAAGGAAGTCAAGAACTCGTGTTTAGTACACGAGTTCAGTCGATTCATTTACAACATAACTGCACATTTCGTATAAAATAGTTTTAAATATACAGTTTGTTCTCAGGTACGAAACTTATGAACCTTCACCGTGAATAAGAAATATAATGTATGCGAAGACTACGAATAACAAATACTTGAAATGATAATACTATAACTGTAGCCGTCAATTTAAAATTCGTGAAGTATACAAAAATTACAGAGTAGATTCCTTGTCAGCCGAAGCATACACTTTTGTTTTTTGCCTTTGTAAATCTTTGAGAATGACAAAAAAACATTTTTATGTTAAAAGTGCATACATTATTTTACTTGCACTGATTACTCTATAACAGTTACCTGAACTGAAATATACCCAACGCGTAGAAAATTAGCTTGTAATTGTTACGCACTATTATCATTCAATATCATGCCATTTCATGTACATCAATTAACCCTTGGCTTCAAACTTTTCAACGCTTTATTACTTTAATATTGTTCAAGATCAAATTTTTATTGTTTAGAAATAATAATTTTAGAATGTTTATGGTAACTTCTAGGCAAACAGATCTAGGTACCTTTTGGGCGAAGCTAATCTAAAAAATTAGTCGTAAGTTACTCCTTATATCATCAGCTATCTACCATTGAAAGTCGAAATCGGTCCATCCGTTCCAGAGATAAAATGGA
This sequence comes from Hyphantria cunea, assembly GCA_003709505.1. Taxonomy (NCBI): domain Eukaryota; kingdom Metazoa; phylum Arthropoda; class Insecta; order Lepidoptera; family Erebidae; genus Hyphantria; species Hyphantria cunea. The sequence continues at coordinate 4,434,167 of PKRV01000040.1, forward strand.
ATAAGCAGACAGACAGACAAAAGATTGAAGAAACGTTTTTTTTTGGTTTATGTACCGCGTATATATTTAGTAAAAACCTATTATTTTAATGCTACAAACAGACATTCAAATTTTATTTATTTGTATAGATGTATATATAAGCTATGATAACCTGGATATATCCTGGCCATATTATATTGAGGGATAAGGAAAATGTGGCGAGGAAAGTGTTAGGTAATGGAGTTGAAGGGTATAAGAGAAAAGGAAGGCCAAAGACAAGGTGGATAGATTGTGTGAAAGAAGATCTGGGAACAGAGTTATCAGTGAAATGACAATTCAAATAATAGAATTAATGTATAAAACATACAATGCTGAATGAGCCGACTCCATATAAAATTTGGATAAGGGAAGGCAGGGGTTTTTAGCGAAAATAGCTCACATTCCTGACTCTTGCGTCCCCAAAAAGGCGAATATCGTAAGAGATTTCCATCATTACAGAAAGTGGTCCCAATTAATATTTGCAATATAATTTATACTCAATTGTCTCGCAACTTCATTGTGACTTTTCTGACCTCGGTGCCTCTTCCTATCCTGTAGATATATGTATCTCAATAAGTAGCCTTTGCTTCAATATAAGTGATAATTAAATTTTGCGTCGGCCTGTTATAATTATCAATGAAATAACGAGTATTAAAATATTATTATCGTGTTATTCGTCACATAGACACTTAAGTTATCTTTTTTTCTAAAAGATTTCGAACTGCACGTATCACGTAGTGGTTAAACGGACGCGACGTGCCATGTCGTCCATTTAAGTGTTATGGATTCAAATCCCACATGAGACGCTTTGTGTTAACCACACATTTTTGTTCTAAGTCTGGGTATTTTGTAAAGTTGTCTTTAAAAAAAAAGAGTCCTGATTTTAAATTTTATGTGAGGTGCTCATAGCCCAGTTTCACTCGGTGATTAGAAACAATCACCGAGGGTAAGCAACGACGGCGTGGTCAGTACCTGGATGGGTGACCGCTGGTGGCATGTTACCATGAGTCTCCGTGATTCGGAGGTCACGTTAAGCAGTCGGTCCCGGTTGTTATCCTACGATAACAGTCGTGAACCTTAGTTGGAGGCCTTCGGGCGGCTTAAAAACATACAACGGCAAGATGACGTAGCCACAACGTTGTCTTGCCAGTCCCCAACCCGCACTTGGCCATTTTTATTTTGTGTTGATAGCATTAAGTGCAGCCTGAATGGTGTAAAATTATATTGTAAATTGGCATTAAGTTAAACATAAATTATAATGAACTCTTTGAACCTTATTAAGTGTAATGCATTTTATTTAATTTACATACCTTCAATTACTCTTATAAATCAATAAAGTGTAAATATACTTTATTTCGAGTACACAGGCTCGATTTGTTCATCCAAAGGTTGCTTGTAAATGATAACACTGATTACTCTAGATCGATAAAGCTGTCTTTTTTTGTTAGTCATCTATCTAGTGCATTGTTATAAAAGAAGAAAATATTTTTTGTTATGTATAGTAAATGTTCGGTATTTAATGAGGGGTAGGAATAAAGTATTCTTCCCGGCGGCTCGCTCAGCCGCGTTTCTCTCGGCGCGTTAGTAGTCAGTGATTTTTAGTCGTTGGCAGCTCGTCGCTGCGCGAATCAGTTGAGTGGTACCCCTATAATAATATGTATATGTTCGTGTCTCGTATGTGGAATTCGATGAGTGCGCAAATCCAATTGCTACAATAGATCATTATTCCCCAAGAACATCTGCATAGAGTTGGAAAAAAACGGAGAGCGCTACGAAACCATAGATCTGTTTAAGAAGATTCAAATCATAACTCGTCAATTCTAATAAAAAAATAAGATTATATAATTATTTACCATCCACCACATAACCATCAGTTACATCAAAATGTATTATATGTCAAAGATGCCACAAGATTGTCCTTGTCAGACGTCATATTTTTTCACCTGTCAAGGAAAAAAATTAAAGAGCGAATTGAACGAAACTAAGCTCTATTTAATTACATTCTATTCACAGAACGGAAACATAAATATATCTTTCATATAAGTTATTTTTATCTTTCTATTCGTTTATCTTTTATTTCTATGATTCTATCATTAATATTTATTGTCATATTAATTCTAGTGGTGATAATTTTTACTAATACCAATCTCATTTAAAGTAGCTCGCTGATAAGAAACGAAAAAGATCTCTTGATAAGATTTTTCCCCGTGATTAATCGCAGCGTATCGTAGCATAAATCTTTTTATTTTTTTCTGACATTTCATTACATATATTAATGATGAAATATAATTTACTACTTTTTAGACAAATAGGTAACATAAAGATTGTGATTATGAAATGTTCAATGTCATGATATTATCAGGTACAACATACCAAATTTTTAAATGTTAAAGTTTGATCATCACTGAGGAATTACTAACGATTAACATCATGAGATTCTTGTTCGTTTAGTAGTCCACATCATTATAAGCTATTATAATACCAATATTTCCAAAAAAAAAATTGTTCAAAAAACACATATTATTTATGTAGGTCATGTCAATTGGTAACTAACAAATATTTTTTTTATTATTCGTTACACGTCACAATCCTGATATATAAAGGTCTTTGCTTTTTTATCCACCCACAGTTATTAAAATACGTTTATCGTTAATTTTTTTAAACAATTTTGTAATTAAAGTCTTATTTTATGTAAAAAAAAATCATCTAGAGTGTGTAAACTACATCCGTATCGATTTTGTTATGCTTGTGGCAAAATTATTTAATTAAATCGTGGTTTCCCTATAACAAAACCATTGCAAAAAGTTTATTTACATTATTTTAGATTTCCAGTGTCAAATCACGATCAAAATTGAGTTCCTCGTGTGAGGCACTAATTGCAGATCGGTCCTCGGCTCTTGGTATTCAGGTAAAAATAGGTCACCGAAATTTGGTAAACCAATGATATAGAGAGTGTCAATTAACCACCTAACAGATTGTTACTTTTATTACCAACAACTTTTAGTTTTAACTCAAAAAGTAAAGATAGTATAAAATATACAGACATTGCATCAGTGTTGAGCCGTTCCTTCATTCAAAGGATTTACCAGTTCCCACAACCACCCGGCAGAAGTGACCAAACTCACAAAGATACAAGTGAAAGCTTTGGATAAGTTCAAACCTTTATTTCAATACCTCTGCTCTGTATTTACGTATCTTTCTGCGGCTAAGGATAAGGAAAGGATAATTGTGAGCCCTCAAATTACTTAATAAAGTACTTGTTAAAACTATGAGAGTATTGGACAATACAAATTCGAAAGCTATCAAACCGAGGTAAAAATGCAGCCTGAAACTCTTACAAGAGTGCCGTTAATAATTTTTTGAAAACAAAAATCATTTTTTGCATTACCATTTAGAATTTTTCCAGAAAATCTTGGTAGTGTGAATGATGAGCTCGGTAAGCGATTTCACTAAGATTTTAAATCACATGAGCAAAATAGTCAAGGTTTTTGGGATCGAAATATGCTAGGAGATCATTTTTGCAAAATAAGTTATTTTAAAATAAAGATCTATAAATAATAGTACAGTATAAAATGGGTAATTTTTGCTCTTTTTCATAAATATTTTATATTATTATTATTATATTATATTATTTTTCATAAATATTTTATTTATTATTATCTTCCATATAAATTTTTATTCCCATTGGTAAGCGAATGGAATTGCTGTGATTGCGTAAAACAATAGTAATTTATTATAATTAATTTAAAAATACAAACTACATTTACAGCATTACAGTGTACAAATGCTAATACAAAGTAACGTAATTATATAAAATGAGGTAGGTAGGTAATATTTGTATTTTTTTTACTGTTTTAGTCTTAAAGTCAAATTTTGTTAACTCTGGCATATTTTTATGTTCCTAAGAAACTGTTAAATACGAATTATACAAATGAACATAGTTTAATCACATTCCCAATTTTTTGTATGATCTGCAAATATTTGTTTCGGAGTTTGGGTGTATTCTATATATAAAATGTATGTATTTACAAAAAAGTATATATATATGTAATAATATCAGTTGCCTAGTACCCATAGTACAAGCTCTGCTTAGTTTTAAGAGTTTGTTCTCATGACCGCTAAACACAATAATATATTGTTACGCAATAGATATGACTGCACGGTTGGCCCAGTGGTTTCAGTGGTCGCCACACCGCTTCCTACTGTGCCTGGTGTTGCGGGTTCAAATCCTACATGGGACAACCACTTTGTGTGATCCATAAATTGTTGTTCTAAGTCTAGGTGTTACTTTTCGTCCGTTTCATGTATGTTTGTAAAGATCCCCGTGACACAGAAATGAATATTCCTAATGCGGGAGTTGTCTTTAATGACAGTAAAGTGTAACTTAAATAAAGTACTTGTTTAAATAAAAACAGCACGAGCGTAGCCAGGTTTTTTAGTATCAAAAAGCCAAATTACCAAATTATTTAGTATTACACCGCGTATTTAAAAAGCCTTAACCATAGACTTAAATATTTATATGTGTGCGTACGTAGAATACCTACCTACTCTGTAAATAGACATCAAAATTATTATCATATCAAAACTATCATACGTTTTATAACGCCTCTTAAGCTGTTCAATTACAAGTTTTGATTAATATTTAAATAATATGGACTGTTTGACTGACTTGCCAAAGATTTATAGAACTTAAACGATTGTTGGAGTCATGATACGTAACCGTTTATGTTATTGTTCTAACAAGATAACACCAAACGCACAGACATCATGACAAGACATTTTAATATTTTGTTGTTTTTAATTGTTTAAATAAATATGTTTTTACTCCAAATCATGATATCAAATCAGGACAACAATTGCTTCGTAACACTGTTTATAAACATACGATACAGAGTATATCATTTATGTAATATTGTCATTGGAAGTGAATATTTATTTGCGTTTACTCTATAAAACTTCAAAAGTAGATTTTTGTATGTACGGTTAAAACATTTTTATTCTGTATCTGATAATCTGACTTTTTTTAGTTATACGTGCGGTAGCATAATGATGTTCCTCAAAAGTAACTCCATCAAATACAATCAGAAGAACCGCTTTTACAGGTATCTTTTACAAAGAGATCAAAATGATAATCTCCTCACACAACATACACGATCGCCTGATCCTAAAACCGGCAACCTACTCATAAACATACTTATATATTTCTAAATACAAACATATTATAGATAAATTACAGAATAAATGCTTGGGCTCATCACACATTTTTGTCACAAAACACGAGAACAATAAAAAAAATCTCATGGTGGTCTAACGAATCTTCACCTCAGATTGGCTTTAATAATAAGAAGCTAGTCCTTGATGTCCTCTTTATTTTATTAATAATAGCCCGTTAATATACATACGGCACAACAACGTAAGCAAATGTAATATTTTGTCTCACTTATCCTCTTATGACAACGTTACCAAAATAGGCAAAAAAATTCAAGGTTGCTAAGTCCTAAGTGTGTTTGGTTTATACTTCTTTATCTCGTAATTACTTGGCGCGTTAGTCTGATAGTGAAGCATTATAATTGTACAACGCTACTAAATTAAAACGTATTACAGCCCTACAAAAAAATATGAGACTGTTACTGACTTGAATTTTTTGACGTTTAGAAATAATATATTCAGCTATTTAAGTTAAGCACAGTTAAACAAATTACATAAATTATAATTTAAAAAAATAATTTCATTTTTAATATAATAAGTGCATTTTGATGGATATGACTGATATTTTGTGACAAGAAATAGTATTATATACACGATTTGAACTAAACATAAAATAATTGTATTTAAGATAAACAATTATTAAATATGGAAGAAATTGTAATACAGACTTGAAGGAATCAAATGCGTCATATTCCACCAACCACTAGGCTCAGTGGCCTTTAATAGTCCAGTATTGGCCTAGCCCCCTCCTTGACCTCGACGGGTTGGTTTAGGGATTGTTTCAGTTTCCTGGGAGGGGTCTGGATGTCGTAATAAAGCGGTTCCCGGACCCCTCCCGTCTCAGGCGCAGAGTGGCACACCGTGTGGTTTTAGACGGTTCGATTCCGACACACCGCCGAGGGGGTTTCACACGTTCAAAAAAGCGATTGTTTCAGTTTTCCTCCTCTTTGTAGTGATGTAGTCCGCCATAGTTGATGCCCTTAGTCGCGTCCTAAGACATGATGGTGAATGAGGGTTATAAAACCTCGTATTTTTAATGCGCAACGGCACGGAAAAGTCAACAACCCCTTCAATAGTAATTTGTTATTTTAATAATAATAATAAATCGCTCAAAATAGTTTTTTTATCATAGATAGTATTATATAATTCTCGTATTACGTTGTTGCTGGCGATGAACTCCGGAACTAACCGATTTCACGTTTTTTTTATATGTGTTTGCTGGTGTATCTAAGATAGGATAGTTAACATCACGCTTGGGCCAATAGGAGCCAAGCATGATTGAAAAGAGACTCTGACTAAGTTGCGTGGGTCACCTAGTATTAGATAATATATCTGTTATGAACACATTTCTAAGGTTTATATATAGGTTTATTGTGTGGCCCTGTGTTCAGAGGTATAAACTTACGTCGCCCCGCTATTGACCTATATTATCATATACATATATTACTTGTGGTTGTTAGTTTCTCTCACAAAGACACAAATCACAATGTGTATTTATTCAAAATACAATGTTCTACGAAATTGAGTTTTTTTGTAACGATATTACATAAGAGATAACAGCTCCCTTTAGAGTTCGGGCACAAAGTGCAGAATAATTTATTAAGTAACAGACGTACTTCCATACAAAGTCGAAAATACTCAAGCTATTATATCGTATCTACAGGTACTTGAACTCAAGTAAGAACGCCTCTGACGGCCACTTTCGCTTGCCCCGCCCGCCAGCGGGGCACTAAACGATACGTTACTATATTATGTATGTAGGTACTAATAAAGCGTGATCTTGAGCAAGTGATGTAACCTTGATTCGTGTCAGTAAAAATGTTTTAACCGTACATATTTTTAAATGCAACGGTTTGTCGCATTTAAATTTCAAATTCAATAAGTAACCATTTTCGCTAAACAATATCGCTTAATCAGGAGGTCCTCCTTTCTTTTTCTTTTTTTTTTGACGTGGTGGAATGCCTTTACGCACTTCGCTCCCCCCCCCCCGCGGGGACAGGGGGGTTCGCTTTGTGTGGGACTCCTGACTGACTCGCCATACTACCCACTAAACCACCACGGTGTGCCACCTCTGCGCCTGAGAAGGGAGGGATCCGGGAACCGCTTTCTTACGCCATCCGGACCCCTCCCAGCAGGAGGTCCTCCTGGACCAAGAAGAATAATTATACGTTAGCGTTTGGCATAGAATTCATAAACAAAATTAAATTCCAAATGAATAACAATTGTGACAATCTCTCTAATAGTCTATTTTTTTCTGTTCCTTAGAGCTGCCGGGTCCATCCAAGTCACAGAAAATTCCTTCATAACTAAACTAAAGACCTCTGGAAGAAGTTTAGTTGTTTTCTATGGATCTCAGACGGGCACTGCAGAAGAGTTCGCCGGTCGTCTCGCTAAGGAGGGTATCCGTTACAAGATGAAGGGTATGGTCGCTGACCCTGAGGAATGCGATATGGTAAGTTGCACTTTCTTTGAAATGAAGATAGACACGAGAAACTTTAGTCAGTCATATTATCTTAACCGGTAATGAGAGAGTGTTTTTCATTCGTTCACACAGATATGTGGTTCGTGACTTTTATTAGCTATGTACCTACTTATTTCGCTTGAGACTTGCATATCTAATAATTTAAATTAAATGCCTTTCAGTTTGACCATGCCGATTTTCACTATACGACAGAATTAGTTATCATACTGTTGAAAACTCATACGGAGCATCATTAATAATTTTCAAAGACATATTTTGGAACTATGTACTATAAAAGTAATCTATAGAATTAGATGTACATATGTTTATCATAAAAATAGAATGAAAGTACTTATTTAATTTAGAAAGTGACAGTGACAAGTTGTAGTTTCATTCACTCGACTTAGTTACCCCAGTGCAATTGTGTTGTTCCCATTAAATACCAGGCACCTCTTGGTATTTACGACTAATATTAGTATCCAAGGAATATGCGCATTGTAACCTTTTACTATACATTCAGTACTCGTGTCCTATATTTTTATAACAGTTATTCCAGTAATTATGCTTTTTCGTTTTCAAGCTCTCCACCACTTGAGCTTTCAGGTGAGCTTATTCTTACTATTTTGTAAATTAATGATTTATACATATTATAAAGTCTTAGCCTGTGCACTTACAGTCTCCGTGCTTTTTAAACAAAAGTGTCTGTATCAATATAATATTTTAGTTACTTGTGCATATTGATCATTTTTATCCCTTGCAATTTCAAAGTACAACTTCTGTTGTTTACGGTCGAAAAGCTAGTCCAAGTGATCTATAACGGCACTTTAGTTGGCCAATTTAATTTTACCAATAAGGGAGTTTTGCATAAATTTAACAAATAGTAAACTTTTCAACCAAGTCCCTCAATTTCATCCGGGTCAATGTCAATCATCAATCACGCGTGTATCCGTACATTGTCAAATTTTTTTTTATGCCCAACCAGGACCAGGAACACCTCACAATTTCTTTCATTATTATCCCACCAAATACTCAATATAATCTTTTAAGTCGATATTCCAGGCTTTGAATAATGACTTGCGTTTGATATGCTAGTTTTTATCTTTTTTTATCGCTTGCGATGATTTGCTTAAAAATTGTTGTTTTATTTTATGTTTAAACAGTATTTCACCTATGGTCACTTGATAAACCAAATTTATTTTAGTTAATTCACGTGACGCTAAATTATTGAGGTTTCTTGTATGTCTTTTTAGTTTATTTTAATCTCTTGGTTATAGGTCTTGTATAGTCTGTTCTTTGAAATGATATCAAACTGTCGTGTGATTAATGTTTAATGCCTCCACGATTTCCTGATAAATTTCCCATTCAAAATTTCAAAGTCATTCCACATTCATATCTGATAGTGGTAAAGTTAACCTTATTTTTATTTAATTTTGTGAGAGGGACTCTAAACTGATTAAATGTTTTGTTTTCAGGAAGAACTAACGAAACTTCAGGAAATTGATAATTCTCTAGCAGTGTTCTGTATGGCAACATACGGTGAAGGAGATCCTACGGATAATTCTATGGAGTTCTATGAATGGTTGAAGAACGGCGAACCAAGTTTGGTCGGTTTAAACTATGCTGTAAGTATTATTGATTGACTAACTTATCAAATTAATAAACGTGTGTTGTTGAGTTTAGCGATGTTATAATTAATGCAAGCAAAATCAGAATCAACACTGTTTAGAATAATCTCGACTATTCACGTAACATGCTATTTGTCGAATAAGCATGATACGAGGATGACTAATGTAAATATAGATATTCGAAACATAATCTGTCACTTCATAACTTAGATTTTTCTCATAAAAGAATATGCTAAAGTTGTGAAACGAATATACAGTAGCGAATACTGGCAGTAACTAATTAGGTAGATTCTATTTGTTTTTTGTTTAGAGTCGCAATAGCCACACGGAATATTCTGGTAACGTAGTTGTACACGTGGTAATGGAATCTTCGTGTACTAATTTTTTTGTGCATGACTGCACAATTAGTTTATTGACAATAAATACTTTCTTCGTGTGTCATACAGTCATTTGATGCGATAGGAAGCTAAACTAGGTATGGCAACGTGTCGCAACGAGATAAAGAATTTACTACTCGTTATTATTATGGAATGCTTGTATATCAGTAGTAAACACGCTATACGGACATAAGTAGACATAACTACCGACTGGTACCACCCTCCTTATTACGACTCAGGTGCAACTGCTAAATACCCAGAAAGACATGTAAACCTAGTCCATATGTAAATACACATACTTCTTATATAATTTATGACAATAAGGAAGACTGATAAGATATAACACATCGGTAATTTACGATAAATTTTCCACGTAGAAGTAATCTGATTAAAATAGATTTAATTTAGTTAAAATCCTTACATAATTTCGTGATAAAAAAAGTTACTTATGATAGTCTGTTTTATATAAATTTTAAAATCATGTTAAAGAAATATATAATATTAAATTATAATTATACTCGTGCATCACATGAGTATAATTGCAGAGCATTGAAAAGACGTCACGACTACGTCGAACTCGTGCCGTACACTCCATACCTCAAACATTATGTACATATGATATTTGTTATAATATTTTCATTTTGTTATTGTCAATATTTAATTTACAACAAATAGGTACGTCAAAAACCTCCAAAGGGTTTTAAACTTTTAACTTAACGTATTGCAGTTTAACGACCTTCTTACCTCGTGGGTAAGGAACGTATGCCATTCCATTTTAAATCCATTCATTCATCCATTGTCTAAGAACAATTACCTTACCTTGATAACAAAATGTGCTGAATTTTGGTAGAGACAACATCAAAATTACTGCTCATTATACTGAAATGTGCCGTAATGATATATATTTTGTATACTTATACATAATCTGTTTAAAGACGTGCTAAACTGCGTATCTTCGTGTCTTCGTTTATGTCTCTCAAAAGAAATCATTTTTCTCAGTTTATACCATATTTTCCTTTGATAGTCGACTCGGTCTCACCTTTGGTGTTTTAGAGCCTGTAACTTTCCTGGATAAAATGTGTTAATATAGTATTAATAATGTATAGCATTATTGTACAACAGATAATGCTATGCTTAATACTAGGTCGGTACAAAGGGTGGACTTATCGCCAAAATGAGAATCTCTTCCAGGCAAACGTGGGATGAAAGTATATACAGGATGTATGGGGTGGTGTCCGGTGTAGTGAAAAAAGAAAAGAAAAAAGAAGTGTAAATACCTATATGTACATAAAAAATATTATAAAGGGTCCTAGTGACACAAAGTGTGGATAAGGAATAAATACAAATACATATATGTACAAATAAATATAATAAACGAAATTTACAGATATTAGACACATACTGAAATTAAGTAGAGGTGACCTAATTGACTACAATAACAGTTCATTATGAAATATTGAAGTCTACCAAGTTATTCAATAATAAAAGAATTAGCGCAATTGGTACAGCCGTTCACGCGTGATTCAGTGACCTAGGGAAATAGCAATTCATTTTTAAATATATAAATGTAGTATATATGTAGTGTATATACACGTAATATTTGTTTTAAATTTCGTTATCTTCAACTAATAGTAACTGATTCAAATGTTAAGAGTTTAACTAAACACATCACACTAACTATAGACATGACGAAACTAACGTACTTTGGTACTAATTAAAATACAAATATTCTTCGCTGTTAGTGTCATAGTTAAAGTTCTTACGAAAAGCAGTTTCTTGATTCTTTGATAAATATGGATACGCTAAAAATAATTAATTTCCATATCATTCATTACATGTCAAACTTGAATAATCACAAACTGAATTATTGTAAGTAATTAAACTTAAGTAAGTTATGGTCATGGCCAGTCATGGGGTCTAAATACGTTTTTATAAACATAGAGCTAGAGCCCACCTTACCTAAGACAGAAGATATTAGACAGAAGAAAAAATATAGAAATCTAACTTTACTATTAAACTTAAGCTTTTTTTTTGAGTTTTTGGGAGCGGATTTAAATATATTAAAATGAATTATTTATGCTCAAAATTGCTGTCAAATAAGATAAAATTAATTAATGCAATAAAATTATTCAACTTCTTATGGTCAAAAATTCAGAGATGAAGAATAAAGCCTATTTTTATCTATCATACCTAATTTCAGTAAATAAATAAGAGGTTGCTTTTCCGATCAAAATACTAAATGTCTTGTATCTCTTTCGCATATTTTTCATTCAAACCGTATGATTTTCTTTTCATGACTTATATCAGTAAAAAGGTTTTGGATATCCACTTAATCTTAACAAATATAAATTGGAACAGTAGATACCTGTGCCATGACCTTTAGCCGTAAAACAATAATAATATGTTGCCACTACATAACATCTTCTTTTCTTTACTTTTCTCATGGTCATGTTTTCATATTTTTTTGGGGCTCGAAGGTCTCAGAAATCTAAATATAGTTTCGTTTCGAAAATTATGCAATATGGGTTAGAGGAGAATATGGAGTTCACCAACAAAGTTGATCATTGTTACTCTAATCGAAATATAGATGGCGCTATATGAAGCAATTAATATTTAAAAAAAATTATGCTCTGCATTAGGATTAAGAAAGAAGTAAATAATTTCCATCATTTAACAATATTAAATTACTTATTCAACTACTTTTATCGACGTACGTACGTTGTGAATTATGCTAGTCATCACTTAACGTCGTATCTATGTCATTTATAGAGTCATCTGTCAGTGTCAATTATATGACATTTACGTTTTTATTTTAGTGTCAATTAATTGAAGGCGATCAATAGTCCAAGTACGAATATTCGTCATAATAATTTTTGTTTAAGAGTTATTCTGTGTAGATTATAGCAATAGCAAGTGGTATATATTAAAAATTCTTTCTTATATTTCAAAAGGTTAATTTAGCAACAATACAATATCCTTTACGTAAAGCATAACCTTAAAACAGAATATTATTCAATGTGTTCTTCCTCATACATCTTTTTTATGTAGTACGAGCTTATGATGTTAGTCATAATATTTTAATTAATTATGAATATGCTCTTTACTTTACCCCGAATTTTTGGATATAGAAGACTATTGGTTTCATCAGTACTGAAATTTCGTAGTGTGGTATGATTTTTCATGTTGTATGAACAAATGTTGTGTCTATACTAAACATATGTTGGCGAGGGTATTATTAGTATGTAGTTAAGAAATTGTTTTATTTCAGGTGTTTGGCCTTGGCAATAAAACTTATGAACACTATAATGAAGTTGCAATCTATCTAGACAAGAGGCTAGAAGAACTTGGGGCTACTAGAGTGTTCGAACTTGGTCTTGGCGATGATGACGCAAAGTATGTTAGCTTATTTCCTAAGAAATTTTGTATCTGGTTATAAATTTTTACTTATTTTTTTTATAAATGTATCAATTTTATTTTACAGTATTGAAGATGATTTCATTACATGGAAAGATAAATTCTGGCCTGCTGTCTGTGAAAAGTTCAATATTGAGAGCACAGGGGAGGAAGAGTTAACACGTCAATTCCGTTTAGTTACACATGCACCTGGTGAAATTCAACCTAACAATGTATTTACTGGTGAAATTGCAAGACTTCATTCTCTGCAAGTCCAGAGACCGTTAGTAACCAATTAATTTTTGTTTGTATGTTTAATGTAAAAATTGTTTAAAATATAATATTTACTTGCAGCCCGTATGATGCTAAGAACCCATTCTTAGCGCAAATAACAGTAAACAAAGAGTTGCACAAAGGTGGAGACCGATCTTGCCTTCATGTCGAGCTTGATATTTCAGACTCAAAGATGCGATATGAAGCAGGTTAGTTCTGATGTCATACAAAACTTCTGTCTAAGTGCAATTTATTTATTTTTAACATTTATTTGTTGCCAATACATTGTACCATAAATATATATATATTATACATGGGGAAATCAGACTAAAAAATAATTTCCAACTGGGACCAACTGAAATATCAATAGAATTTTTAGCATATTAACATAATATTATATTTGCAGGTGATCATGTGGCTATCTACCCAATAAATGACAGTAGTCTAGTTCAAAGGCTGGGTGAACTTACAGGATCCGATTTAGATGAAATATTCTCATTGATCAACACAGATCAAGAAAGCAGCAAGAAACATCCATTTCCATGCCCAACATCTTATCGCACTGCTCTCTCTCATTATGTGGAGATTACAGCACTGCCACGTACTCACATATTAAGAGAGCTTGTTGAATATTGCTCTGATGAAGAAGTAAGACATTACTTAGTCATTTTAAATAAATAGAAATAGTAATAAACCCTTAAATATTATACTCATTCTAAAATTAATTTCAGGATAAGAAAAAATTACTACTAATGGCTACAAATTCTCAAGAAGGCAAGGCTTTGTACCAATCTTTTGTGGTGGAAGCTTGTAGGAACATTGTCCATATTTTAGAAGATATAAAGTCATGTAAACCACCTCTGGATCATATCTGTGAATTGCTGCCTCGTCTTCAGCCAAGATATTATTCAATTTCCTCCAGTCCTAAGGTGAGTTGTTTTGTTTTCATATTTCTGAACCTTTCATCCTGTTCTTATTAACTAAGTATATAGAATTAATCTTAGAACATTATTCTAAAAAAGAATACTTTGATAATTGTAGCTACATCCAGAAACAGTTCATGTGACTGCAGTTGTTGTGCAGTACAAAACTCCCACTGGCCGTGTTAACAAAGGTGTAACTACTACTTGGTTAGCAGAAAATAAACCTGAGCCTGGGAAACCTCTCCCGCGTGTGCCTGTTTACATCAGAAAGTCACAGTTTAGGTGAGTAAAACAAATTTCAGTCAGTCAGAGTTTAGTTTGTCAGGAAAAGAAGAATGAATGAAGTCCGAATTACTCTGAATATTATTTTTATATGTTTAATAAATTGCTTTTATAGGTTACCATTACAAACTCAAACACCAATAATTATGGTAGGCCCCGGTACTGGACTAGCTCCATTCCGTGGATTTTTGCAAGAACGTGCACATGCTCGCATTAATGGCAAGGAAGTTGGAGCCAACATTCTTTACTTTGGATGCAGACATCGTGACCAAGATTATATCTACCAGGAAGTATGTACTATTTGTGTATGACTTTTCTGTTTACTTTATTTGGGCACATTGTTTAAAATTTATTTGTTTACCTACAGGAGCTCGACAACTATGAAAAGAATGGTGATGTGACATTAAATCTTGCATTTTCTCGTGACCAACCCCAAAAAGTATATGTCACTCATTTACTAGAAAAAAATATGGATCAACTGTGGGATATTATTGGCAAGCAAAATGGTCATTTCTACATTTGTGGGTAAGTTAATTTAGCAATATCTATTTAAACCCTTTTATGAAAGCTTGTCCTAATATGTAAAGTAACCCCTGGTGCGGGTGGCGGCTCTGACCGACCAGAATAGGACGCGCCTCTGGCGTACCTAGAGGATATTGGCGGTGAAAGCCATAAGTTATTAAAGAACCGTTTCTACCGAGGCGAGCATGCGCCTTGGCCGGAACTCTCCCGTAGGATTTGAAGGCAGAAGTGCTCGATGAAGTTTATCGGCGAACGGCTGACTTCCGGGAGGAGAACGGCTTTCACCTTCCGCCCGAAGAGGTACGTGAGTGGGGTGAAGCCGCTCGTCGAGCCAAGATGACTCACAGATCGTCCCGGCTGGATACCCCCTGGCTCTTCCGCCGTGGTGGCTCTTCCAGCCGATCATCCTGGCAACGCAACGCAAGTCCTTTTCGGGCACGGTTGCTTTCGTTAAGTACCTGCTCTCGGAATTACAATAGGCGCTCATAGCCCAGTTAGCCCATAGCTAACCCTCGGTGATTAGAAACAATCACCGAGGGTTAGCAACGACGGCGCGGTCAGTACCTGGATGAGAGACTGCTGTTGGCATGTTATCATGAGCGTCTCCGTGATTCGTATTCATAAGATAACAGTCGTGAAGCTTAGTTGGAGGCCTTCGGGCGGCTTAAAAACATCCAACGGCAAGTTACGTAGCCATAACGTATTCTTGCCAGTCCCCAACCCGCACTAGGCCAGCGTGGGATCGTATGGCCTTAACCGTCTCCTGAGAGGAGACCCGAGCCCAGCAGTGGGACATTATAGGTTGTTAATGATGATGATTGATCATTTTACAAAATAAAAAAGCAGTGTGTTTTTTAAAGAGAGCGCAAACATGTAGCAATTACGTTTGACGTTTAAATTTAAGAGACTGAATTTGAAATTTAGTGCATCCCATATTTTGATGAAGAATTTATTAAGATTTATTAAGAATTGCATTTCAAACATTCTTCTTCAATTTTCAGTGATGCAAAGAATATGGCTGTAGATGTCAGAAACATTGTTTTACGAGCTATCCAAGAAAAAGGTGGGCGAACTGAGGCTGAAGCTGTGCAATTCATTAAGAAGCTTGAATCGATGAAAAAATATTCGGCAGATGTATGGAGTTAAAGCATTTCTATGTTACAATCTAGACAAATTCTTTGAACAAGTAGAGTGATTATAAATGTGTATTTATGTATCTGTTGTGATGAATACGTATACATTTGGTTATACACGTATTATATAACATTGTACTTTAGGCAAAGCTTCCTAGTAATCAGTAAGCAAACATTCTTTTGTTCCTTGTTTCATAAAAGTAAGAGTACAAGATAATTGATTGAGTCAATGTTTATATAGTATTTGTAAAATCAAGAATAAGGTCGTAAGTCTTCCAAAGTAATATTGACTATGCTACTGTATATCTAACAATAAAATTTTTCAACTGATACATTTTTTATATAATCACAATTGACTAACATAATAGTAATTTGTAAGTTCATTAATATCCCACACTTGGCATATCCCATACTTTGGAGAGCATATAAGTCGAATCTAAGTTTAGTTACGTTTTAATATGGTATTACCATTTATTTTATGGAAGGCTTATGATGATTAAATGATTGATTATTCGTTTATTTACAGTAACTTGGATGTAAAGATTTTTATTCATGACCATAAACGTTAATAGACATAAATTTTTGGGTAGTAGTAATAGGTCTTCCAAAATCTCTTGGCAAACTTGTGACATAATAGAGTGCAGAACAAAAAATTTAATTATCTTGACAGTGATTCTTTTTGTACGTATTATTTATGAAGTAGTTTAGGTAGTGTACTGTATTTAATTTTATCGGTTTTGGATCATTATGTAATTTCATATGATTAACTAACTCTCTGTGCCGTATAAAACTATTCAAATTGAACTTACTATTACGTCTTAGGTCTTCGGCATTTAGAACAATATACTATTCGGAAACGAAACGACAACAGTTTTATGACATGAAATGAGCCAGATTTCAAGGAAATTCCGGTATAAAAATCCTCTTGGTAACTAAAGTTGTCGAAAAAATCCTAAACCTATTTCATGCGTTAAAATGATTGCATTTGCATAGATTGACGCGCATGTATTTATTGCCAAGATTTGAAAGTTAATCTTAAAGTTGTTGGTTTGATTAATATAATAAGCGCTCTCATGAAAGTAAAGTGGTTACAATAACGTTGGACAATATATTTTATTGCACAATAAGATTGAAAGGTGCTAAGAATACAAACGATCAATTATATTGCACAATATAACGAATTGTGCATGTTTTGCCTGTAGAAATATATCTTTGTATTTTTGAATTACTTGCATGTGTGCTACATCAAGACGAAACATAGACAATAATAATGTGCAATATTGACCATATACAATGCAATCGAAAAATATAACTTAAGAATAATTAAACTCGTTAAAACTTTGGTTTAATTATTGCACAAACTTTAATATTACCCCTAGCACGTAATATTGCGCAATATAATTGATCGTTTAGGGGCCGCTTAATAAGCAGTACCACATATTACTGTTTGACTTGAAGAAAATATGCACTAATTAAGACTAAATCTATTGAGGGACATAATACCAAAAACACAGTTCAATTACCCGATTTGTTAACACACTATCAAATGGACAAATCAGTACATTTTATTTCATCGATCTCTAACAATGTTATCTTATCAAGACCGTAGAGGAAAAAGGACTGCTTACCGAGACTAATAATTTTGTGACTGTTGACACAAGTTCAACAAACCCAAATACATAAGCCATATAAGTGAAACTAGAGACATATGTTAAGTATTCATGCTAAGAATAAAAAATTATAAATTAAATAACTCTTTTGCATTTGGTGTAAAATCAGTAAATGTACGCGATAACGACTAGCGGGTTGTTTATATGATAAGTACATTCCCAATAGAGGTTCTTGGGACTATTTTTAATAGTTTAACCTTATGGTTAGATTATTTAAAAACAGATAGGTTGTTATGTGAGAAATGTTGTAAATATATATTTTTCAAATCTATAAAAGTTGATGTTTTATATAGTGGACTGGGCAATTAATTTATAAGTAAATAAATAAATTTATATTAAATACAGTTTTATATAATGTACTTGTTTTTTATTTGTTCGATATTTGTCATCATTTTTCTCTTTTTTTGATTAGCCCTATGTGAAGTATTGTGTTACGAATTCCCCTTGATAATGAATATTCGCATGCGACAAAGTAAAAGGTAAATTGAGTCCTAGACCAATGTACTCAGCATAAATGAAGACAGTAGTATTTCATGGATTTCAAACTAGAAACGATTTAAAAATTGTAACTCGATTAGGTACGTAATTTTTTTTTGTTAAAACAGGGAAACTAGATGAGCCCCGCGGTATAACTTTACCCGCAGATAACGCCGTCGATTTATTTCTTTTTTTTAACCTAAACCATTTCGAATCCTGAGGAATAAATACAAAAAAAACATTAAAATCGGTTCAGCCATTTAGAAGTTCACAGAAGATTTATATATATAAAGATATGTTACCCGCAAACCGGTTCAATAATTTTGGCGCTACGGTAGAATATACATAGGTATAAATACTGCTAAAGCTATTGCCTTAAATATATATTATCAGTGATGTACACCAGTATTGGCTTGAATATGACCAATTGTGTACAAGTAATTAAAGCTGGAGTCTCAATGAAAACTTGCTATCCCGAATTGGACCAAAAATTCTTTGAGAATTAATCACAGAAATTATGCATCTGCTTAAGGTATTATTGTACCTGCACATGACATAATAAATTCTCTCTAAAAGTAAAGTTGGTCACAAATAATGCAAATATACATACAATGATACAGAAATGCATGAAAACTAATCTAGATTAGACTATTAACTTGAGACCTCTATATTTCTGCCCTAAGACTAAGCTCAAACGGACAGTGGAAACTAAACAGAAACAATGCTCAAAATCTTTAAGGAAATTCCACTCCACGAGGCACCCATACACAAAACTCATATCAAATACGTCTTCGATCAAAGTTATTATATCCAACTAATCGCAGAAACAAAAGATAGCTCTGGCATCGATAAAGTTATGATATATTGTCGNCGAAGCGAACCCCCTGTACCCGCAGGGGGGGAGCGAAGTGCGTAAAGGCATTCCACCACGTCAAAAAAAAAAAAAAAAATATTGTCGGCTCCAAAATACAAAAGGTTACCGGAGCTGGCGTCTTTTCGAACGACTTGATATCAGCCACTATAGACAATCTAAACACAATCTTCCAAGTCGAATATGTTGGCATAATCAAAGTAGGACAAGCAGTTGCAGCCAGAGATGCGATAAACTCAAACACCAAAATTGTCTCTGACTGTGTATCCATGCTTCAAGCCCTGCAAAACAACAAATTGACGTCTGTCCTTATAAAGGAATGTCATGACAACCTCCAGTCTATTGCAACCACAAACAAAATCACCCTCCAATGGTATCGACGCTGCAGACGAATTGTCCAAAGGGGGATCGGAAACGACAGTTTGTGGACCGGAACCACTTGCCCACGGATAGTGGGCAAGTGGTTGGCCAAGTCCAAATAAAAACTTGGCCGGCTAATACCGACAAAAAACAAAACAACGAAAAATGCAGGCAAACAAAACTGCACTTCCGGTGGCATCAAAAAGACTAGCCCGTCCTAGATCGTCCCGGATTCCTAAAATCAGGAAGGTCAAAGATACCCTTACTGGAAATGTCTACTAAACAAACACCTATTGGCTACGGGTACAACCAACAGCCCTGTGCAGGGGTTGCATGGAGGCAGAAGAAAAGCCTCGGCACTTCCTCACACAATGTAGAAGTGTGGTAAATCAACGGACGTACATCCTCCAATCAACATCACTCCCAGAAACATGTAGCGACTTAAAAGTGCTGCTAAGAACGCATTAGTCTGCTTTACAACGGCAATAACTATATACTGCGTTATCTTTATCTGACTGCCTCTGTGGCGCAGTGGCAGCGTATGCGACTGTTGTTGAGGACTCGGGTTCGATTTCCGAGTCGGACCAAATGTTTGTATGATCTGCAAATATTTGTTTCGGAGTTTGGGTGTTTTCTATTTGAATCATATCAGTTGTCTAGTACCCATAACACAAGCTCTGCTTAGCTTGGGACCAGACGATGTTGTGTTAGATGTCCAAAATATTTATTTATCCAGGCATAGCACAGAGATATACATTTTAGGTCTGGAAAAGGTTTATTTTAATCCCTGAAAATATCGAGCCCTTATGCTGCAACAAGCGATTACGGAACTCTACACCGCTTGTGGCTCTTAAGCGGGTTTCTTATATAAGGATAAAATCGCCATCGACGTTTTTCAACATAATTTCTCTATATAAATCTAATAATATCTAAATAAATCTATAGTAATGAAGATACTGATCTCCACGACACAGGGAATCCTAGTGTGGGGCTTAGTATATATTATACAGTTGTAAACTTTAAATTATGAAAACAATAAATTATTATTATTAAAAAAAAATATCGATGCGACCCATGTATTTCTGAAACCTGTCTTTAAAAGGAAGCAGAGAAAGATATACACATATTTGAATTTACCAGTATTGTATTCAGAAAAACGGTTCAGTTTTATCTGCACATTTGCAGCCACCTTACTGATAGTGATATATCATGGTATTATCAAGAGTAATATGTACATAAGTGGACAAATCCATATAATTCATAATTTGTATTTTATCCTAATTTTTTTTGTAATATTAATTTTTTCAACAATTTATTTTTAATTCTTGATATTTTAAACCCATGGGCCAGGGTCATTGTCAATACTTTTTATTTTGGATAACTAACTATCAATTTGAATAATACTGTTGCTTTCAAATGAAATTAACATTATCAAAAATGTAATAATAAGATTAATTCAACGCATTTACAAGTTATAGCATAGCGTTCTAAGATGTAAGTAAGTACACTTTGTGAAACATTTTCACCGAAACATGTCATGATTAGCCAAAAGATGATGGGAGTGGAGGGTAATAAAATTCAATGTTTATTTTTAAAACATTTTATTAAATTAAACGTATTATATTAGTTATATACAGAGTAAACAAAATGCAAACTATGTAATCAGTAAGTACGAACTGATTATCATCGATCAAACAAACCTAAGACAAGGTTCAAGTGGCCATAATTGGCCAGGTACATATATTTTAACTAAATTAATCTACCTATCAGTGAACTAAATCTAAAAAAATAAAATAACATTTCATATTCTAAACTTCCCAAATAAGCTTTTACTATGAGTCAGACGAAAATTTTTTTACGCTTAATAAAAAGAAAAAAAAAACCTTAATCTATATTAAACGATTTTAGAGCCAATGATTATAATTTATTCATGAAATAAGCTTGAAAATGATTTTACATCAGACTCGGACAGCAATTTTACTACAATACGCATACCACATTAGAATATTTGCTATTTAGCAAAATATTTATTAAAATACTGGACTCACTACAACAACTGAAATATCAAATTGCTTTATTTAATCTAAAACTATTATGTACACTAATAAAAACTATATACGTCAGGATTATCAACGTGCTCATTATAGGTCAAAGATTTACCATAAACCTTCTTTATAGTTCTCAGCATAATTTAAATGGTAATGCCAATAAATTAGTGTCATCTGAAAGAAATGTATAATAAGCGCTTGTTTATTCAACAAGATGTATACAATATGCAGCTTGGCAATTTAGTCCGGTTAAATGAGACCAAAAAATAGAAGTGAGGTTACAATATTTCGCACCCAGCTGAAAATTTGTAAGATTGATCATAACACTATTATAAATGAATTGTAAAAAGTTCTCATCGATCCGATATCTGGAAAAAAAATCATCGGGGTCAAAAGTCACAAAATGAGTTTTTCGTATTCTTCAGCGAAACGGTAAGTATTGTCATAAAATATATCAGACTAAAAATTGTAGATGAGATAATTATCTATAAAAAAAGTCTAAATACTTTTTTCCCAAGGGCCATCGTTTTTGAGATATAACGATTCAAAAAGTTGAAGAGTTGTAATCGTCATAACATGTATAAGTACACCAAGTATATAATCAGTGAAGTTGTAATACAAGTAAAAATATTAATCTATCGGTCAGTGTAACTTATACTTGGGGTATGAGGTCCGGCACCTCCACGTGGTGCACCCTGGGCAACGGAGATTGTAGCGTCTCTTTTGCCAAATGGGAGAGACGCTACCGCCAATTCCGGGGAAGAAGGGAACTTCCCCTTTCAAAAGTTGAAAGTTGTTCGGAGGATTTCCGCGTGTCCCTCCACTTAGCAGACGGCAGAGTGAAGAGTGCGTTAGAGGGCCTGTTGTGGCCTGGTCGCTGGATGGTTTCCAGTGCCGAGGGCACCTGTTGTCGGAGGGCATACAACATAAAAAATATGGCATGAGTAAACGTAAAGAAATACCTACCCAGAATTATACTATAAAGCTGAAGAGTTTGTTTATTCGAACGCGCTAATTTCAGAAAGTACTTTTCCCGGTTTGACCAATTATTATTCAGTGTTTGATGTTCCAGCTATCGGGGAAGGCTAGGCCATTTTCTGCTCTGCTCAAACGGGTAAAATTTCACGAAAACAACGTACGAAAGAATTCCTTTTAAAAAGTTGTAAAGATTTCGCGACAGCATATGTCTATTTTTTAAGGTTGGATCACCATTACATTATTAATGGTAAGCAAATCTGGTTACGGACAATAGGAGACGCAGATGAAGTTGCGTGAATCAGCTAGTTCAATGAAATGACTACTATTTTCTGGTACTGGACCCGGTATCTTCCCCTCATGCTTATTACAGGCTTAACACCAAGTACATCTACCTCAAAGGTGGCGAGAAACTTTCTTTCAACTTTTTGAATCGTTATATCTCAAAAACTGTGGCTTTTAGGAAAAAAATTTTTAAAGGTAATTATCTGATCTACAATTTTTATCTGGGCTAATTTTATGATAAAACTTATCGTTTTATTGAAAATCGAAAAAACTCGTTTTTGGCACCTTTGTCCCGCGAGTAATTTTATTTCCGGGTGTCGGTCGGATCGATGAGCACTTTGTTATATATCATTAATAATGGTGGTTTGAACATTCCTACCTATTTTCAAGGGGTCGAAAGTATTGTAACCTCGGACATCTAAATTGACCGGACTAATTGTTATATATTTATTTTGCAGGAAGAATTTGATTTAAGTTAATAATAGTACCTACCTACATAAAATATTTTAGTCCGCAGCACACTTCATCTCACCTCGTCAAAGAATCGTAACATTAAGAAAACTCAAATCCACCATACCAGAAATCGGGTACACAATTTAATATATTGTACTTTTTTACACATATTTTACACATTAATTGTACATAACTATACATTTCAGTCTTCGACATATAGTAAACGTTTTGTGTTGCTCTGTTAAAGATTTTTTTAGAACTTGTTTATACGACATATTCATAAAATACTACTATGTCACAATCGATCACCTGTTCATTAAAAACGATACTCATCAAAATTATACTCGCTTGTGACAACAATATTTTACGAATACTTTTAATAAGTGAAGGAAGTTTAGCTGCAGAAATTTTTAAAGGCACATTAATGTAGCATATAGCCCAAAATCCGTAAGTTGAACAATTGAATAAACGCGCTCATAGAATCATAGAAACAGCTTAAATGAATCTCTCACAATAAATGTTGCTTTGAGTGTAAAATGCACAAGGCATTCTAGTATTAATATAATGAGCATCCTGAACTTCTCATTGACCTCATTATTTCGTTAGTTTGACCTCACTATTTCGTGAGTCTTATAATCTTAGGAGCAATTTACCTTCAGAAAAGGTATATCCAATAATGTCCTTAAATTTAACTACATAACATTTTCGCATACGTTGCACGAATCATATAGTTCTCTCTTAAGCGTATTGTATTTCTATGTATCTGTCGTGGTTAGTTTAGATAAATGGAGTATCTAAGAGTATATATATATATAGTTTAGCACATACTGTATATTTCTATAACATAAACAGTTCAACGCCATGTCTAAAAACTAATACAAGATTGAGAAGAGAAATAAGTATTAGAAAGGAAACGTTTATTAATTTATAAGCTACGTGTCACAAGTCACATACATTAAAATGTGAGAGAAAGTAAAAAAAACTCACGGCAAGAGACATACGGATTTTCTTTTTAGCGTGACAATTGTAGCTTTTACTCAAATTTTTATATTCTGATATAGGTCATGATGTCTGCTGCTACTCTTAATAAAGGAGTACATAACTATCTTGTAAGCATTAGTTTAGTATGCAGCGGTAAAACTACGCAATTGTCACGCTAAACGCGAGAACTGTAACCTCTTTCGCTATAGTAGCCAGCAAAAGGTATTGAGTCTTGAATGTAAAAATATGTACATTGTGTCAAACAAAATGCAATACCGTTAAACTGTTTCGCGTCATTATAGTAATTTATTTAAGTAATGGAGCCGGCTGGCACAACATGCTTTGCCAGTCCATACGCACCGCACTCACGACTCCGCCGGAATGTCCCACTCCGCTAAGCCGCGGTCAACCAGCTCTTGGTTCAGGAATATTACTTGCTGAAATGAAAACTCAGTTCATACTGATACTTTTTACATAATTTAATAATGTCACACAACTCACCTGTGGATGGAGTGTGAGGTAGAGATGTACCAGTGGGAGGCCGGCTTCGTCGTAGCCGGCTACTTGAGCGTGTAAAAGTTGACCTGCTGTCAGACCTGCCATTATACGAAGTGCTTCACCACTCCATTCTGGTTCTAGAACAAAGAATACATGGTAAATATAACATATCACATTAAACAATGACTGAAGGTTAGTTAAAAAAAACAATAAAATTTTTTAAAACAAACAAATTAAGTTCAAGTTTTGTTGAAATTTTTGTCGCGGTAATTAATTACCTGTGAAACGATCACTATCTTATGACAACAATTCCTATTACGAATATATATATAAATATATATATATATGATAACTAAATAACAAGCTTAATATATTTATAGTTTACCAACTTAACACAAGCTTTTGTAAAAATAATTTCCAATGAGAAAATAAGACATTCCCATTTAGAAATTACATTTCTTGTCTCAGTTCGATATTAAAGTTTAACTTGTCCGAAAAAACTGGTCAGTCTAATCTGGGAGAAACAAAAATTTAAAAAAAATATGTACAAGATAGCGTAAATTCCCGTAAGTGTACATAAAAAGGTATTTTACTGTATATGAGAAAAAAAACCTAAAAATATCTTATTGACAAACCTTAGGTAAAAAGCAGTCGGAAAATGTTGTATCAGTTCATAAATTTAAAAAAAAAATTAGAATTAATTTCAAAGAACAGATTGAAACAACTGTATGTTTTAATCTGTTCGTTCGTATGGTTACATTCGCATTTATAATAGTATAAAGGGATACCATGGAAGACGGTTTCATAAAGGGAGACAACACAAATCTACCAATAATAAGCTCTTTAATGGTCGGTAAATTCTTTGCTGAAAATCCAGATTTTTCTCATATTTATATCAATTGGTACTCGAATCCACAATTTATCCGGTGTTTTTATACTAGTGTTCTAGCATTCAGGCACAGTACACCAACCATAAATAGAATAATATAATTCTGCACGGTTGGCCTAGTGGTTTAAGTGGTCGCCACACCGCTTCCTACTGCGCCAAGTGTTGTGGGTTCAAATCCTACATGGGACAACACTTTGTGTGATCCATAAATTGTTGTTCCGAGTCTGGGTGAACTTTGTGTCCGTTTCATGTATATTTTTAAAGTCCCCCGCGACACAGGAATGTATATTCCTAATGCAGGAGTTGTCTTTTAAAAAAGAAAAGAAAAAAACTCATTTTTAAATTATAAACAATTATCACACAAATTACCAGCGCATTTGTTTTTGTTTACAAAGCTAACTAACGTCAATACCATAGAGCGAATATGGCGTCCATTGCATCCAGCGTTTTTGACAAATTACGCGCGAAATTTGAAAATGTTAAATTTAAACGCATTTTATGGCACTTAACGATTGATTAAATTTTTGAGTTTTTTTTTTGTTGTTTAACAGCACTATAGAATCTAATTATACACTTTTCAAAAATAAGTGTAATACTCTATGAAAGGCGTCATAAAATATACCGTAAATAAAATGTTTTCAAAAGATGAAATTGGTTACGTCGCGTCTAAGTCTAATCTTTCTTCTTATCTTGTAGCTCTAAATGTGATTGCTTATCGGTTGTGACCCTTCTTATGTCAGGTAATGTATCTGGCACCTCTATATACATTAACTAGTTTTAACTTTGACTATTTTTACAATCAGTGTCGTAAGATGCGTCAAGGATCGAAACTTCTCAGAAAGCGATCACTATTAAGATAATACATATATATATATATACATGTATTATCTTAATATATTATAATACGAATATACGGTTGTTTCAATAAATCTAGCCGAAAATAAAGATCGCTGGCTGTTTAAGATAGTAAAAAGTAATAGTTTTAATTATCATAAACTAGCGACTCAGCTCGGCTTCGCACGCAAGTATTTAAAATTATCGGATTTTCTTTATGTATTATGTATTACACATATAAACCTTCCTATTGATTCTTTCTATTTATTGCTGAACACTGCATTAAAATACTTTGGGTAATTTAAATGATCTAGGCGAACAGACGGCAGAAGCAACTTTATTTTATATTATAGAAAAAAAAATGTTTTTTGTTTTACTGTTATAAATTTTGGTGAGACAATTACGTTTAGTACCTAAGAATAAATATTTTGTTGTATTTAATTTTAATCAAGTATAACAATGCTTCCTTAATATTATTTCTTTGGAGTACATATTTCTTAAGTCGCTCCTAATAAACGCGTAAGCCATTGGTGCAAAGCGTCGCACAGATGGCAATCGCTATCCTCGTGTTACGAGTGAAGTCGTGCAGTTTCTTTTGATTGTTGAATAAAACTGTTAAAAGTAAAATGACTTTGTAATTGATCTAAGAAGTTCTAACCTGATTGGTCAGGCAGACCAATCAACCCTGGCTACGTACATAGCCGCACATTAAGGCTAAACTCGCATCTGGCACAACTCGAAGTCGAACTTGAGAAGATTAGATGTGCTCATCTTAGGGTTATGTAAAGTCAGACTTTTCTCTCGATTTACGCCATCTAACGTACTTCCGTGAGGGAGACCAACAATGTCAAGGCAAATACGCTTCAGGACCTACAGATGTTGAACGAGCTGGTTGACTCTTCTGTGCACATCGACCTACGGATGAACTTGGACAAAAACCAAGGCCAAGTTTAATGAACATGTACTGCCGGAACCGGTCGCGGTAAACAGTGCGTTCTCGAAGTTGTTCAAAAATATTTGTACCTCGGGTAAACTTTGCAGTTAGATAAAAACAACTTCCAGGACGAGGTGAACGCAGCTGGGTTGGGCAACCTTTAGGAAAATTCGTCAGTCCCACTGTATCTTAAGACGAAAGTCTTCAATCAGTGCGTCCTATCCGTCATGACATACGGAGTCAAAACGTGGACACTTAGGGCACCAGAAGTTCGAAGTCGGTCAGCGTGCTATGGATAAGACCAAGCTTGGCGTTTCTCTGATAGATCGCATCAGGAATGAGGTGGTCCGGCAGAGAACCAAGATCATTGACCTAGCCCTAAGGATTAGCAAGCTGAAGCTGGGCTGGCCATATTAGTCGCAGAGCTGATTAACGTTGGGGTAAACGGGTTCTCGAGTAGAGATCGCCTCTCGGCAAACGAAGCGTGGGACGTCCACAGGCCAGGACGTCACAGGGATTGATGATCTGCGCAAGACAGCTGGTAGGAGCTGAATGCGAGATGCCGAGGATCGAACCAAGTGGCGTGAAATTGGAGGGGTCTATGCCCAGCAGTGGACTGCTATCGCAGTCCTGGCTGGTGATGATGATTTTACTTTTACTTCAGAGTGTGTCTCATTTGTCTAGTGCAAAAATCATTAACATTTGATTCAACCCTGTACAACAAGCACCTATGATTCTGATATTTAATGTGTGATATTTTACATTCCACTTGTCACTATAAGTGAGATATGTACCAACATAACGCCACAAAAAAATCGTAATTCGAATATACGTAACACGCGAAAATTCAAAATTCGCGATACTTTTTGAACACACTACGTATTTGTTACTACTAAAATATTTTTAATCATCTTTATTCTTGTAATTTTGATCACATTGTTTGTTGATGTTATTTTTTTTCCATTGCGCTTTCTGTGATCTATAAGTGAACGAGTATTGCATCGAATACCCCCCTAATTTGTTAATTATGGTAAATAATCGCGTATGCAACTACTACTAATCACGGCTTTTCTTTTAAGGTTATAAAGTTTGGACTCTGAGTTTAGAAAAAATTTAAAATTTATGATTCTATCACATTAGTAGGTATCTTAATTAAACAAAATATCATCAAACATTTGACGATTTTTTGTGATATCTTTCACCATATCAAGCCATATATTACAAAGTATAATTTTTCTCATAGCACAAAACTACACCGCTCGCCATTGAACGAACTGATTCTCAGGACATTACAGGTACAAAGTACTTAAACCCCATGCCGGGGACATCGTTAGACCACCGTCACAGACCGCAGAGCAGCATTTCAGTTATATACAAATAGCCCAGCGGTAATGAGGGCTGGTCAGCCATCCGCGGGATGATGCGTATGAGACCTTTATAACCATAATTTAATAGAATAGATAGTGTTGTTATATTTAAAACTCACCATTATTTGCTGGTTTTACGAAAGCTAGCTTGGCTTCAGTAGCCTGAAAAGGTAATGTCATAAAGTCAGAGCGGATTTGTTTTAGCTGATCATTATCCACAGTCAGGTATCCTCCAAAGTCCACTAGTTTCACAACAGTTGTCTGATTCTCCTCCGATGTTGACATTACTTGAGCACGATACCAGTTATTTTCAGTAGGGGCAGCACAAATTGAACCCTCTGTAAAGGAATAACAATATTCGATTTAAAATACATCGTATGTTATGCAATTTAATGGAAATCAAAAGAATTTATTGATCATTTTTTTAATAACTACAATTTTTCTCACTAGGAATATAACCTGTGTAGTAGGAGACGTTTGAAAACAAATAAGAAGCAACATACAGAACATGAAACTTGTAACAAAAATATTTTGAAAACCCATGTTTCCCTGAGGGGTTTCGAACCGACAACACTTAGCACAATTGAAAACGGCGACGTGACTGTTTGAACGACTACAACATGCATGCTACACGTTTTTGTCACATATAATCATTTTATTTTATTTTTATTTTTCAGATCAATGAGATAAGTAGCTACATAATTTCACAGGTTTGTAGCCTGCACTATAAAACTATTTATATATTAAACCTATTACTAAATAACCTCCTTACTTTTTAAGTCATTTAAAAATAACATGATATGTTACCTTTTACTGGACTAGGCAGTGATGGTACTTCAGGGTTTTGATATGTGCCTGCCATGAGACGATGTAATGCATGTAGCGATGGAAAGGTTGGATGTAGTGGTTGTTGGAGGAAAAAATGTCCAGCGCTCACCAAGCATGTCATTATTGTGTCATTGTTTACTGATTCAACAAGCTGCAACTAACATATTAAGCATACAGTGTTCATAGAAAACATTTTTAGTTATTTTCAGTCGAAATAAGTAGTTAAATAGTATGTTTATATACAATATTGTGAATTATTTCTGACTTATTAATTCTGTTCTGACTGAATGTTACTTTGAGTGTAAGGTAAAAGTAAATTTTCTAGAGCATGATTCTAATGGCATTTATTGATTTGATTTTGTTGAATTAATTTGTGTTTGAATTAGAATATTTCTTTAGGTCATATTAATAATTTTAGCACGTTTTTGTTTTAAATTATTACAATTTTGAGTTTTTATTTTCTGGTTTAAAATAAATTATCTTTACTCATAGAACATTAAAAGAAAAAGTTATACTTTTTATCATAAAAAATATTGATAAAATTAAAATCTGTAACCATAGGCTTCATATTTGAATTAGGGCTACACAACTGTAGTAAAACATTAATTATTCATTCCAACATAAATAGGGCACTGATATGTTTTCGATGCCTCTCATCTGAAAGCTTAATTATTTCTCTAACTATGAAACTTGGTAATGTAACTGCTTATATAGCTAGATTACACATTTACCTTTCTTTATTTTAAAATACTTCAAATGGAAATGATTAAATATAACCTGACATAATGATATTGAATAACAATTTTTTGTTTAATCAAAATAACTTACTTGTAGAAATTCTGGCACTAAGGGTACCAATTTTTGATATAATTCAGCACTAATTTCTTGTAAGGAGAAGTTGGGGAACTTCTTCTCTGGAAACTTTTCTTTAATCATTTCTAAGGCTGCTTCTATTTCACTCTGAGTTCCTAAAATTAAAAAAGATTCTTGTAAGCTACTTGCATTGTTGCAAGCTCTTAAGTTCTAGCAAATAAAACAGATGTCGCTATTATTCGTACCTTCTACTGCACATATTTTTTGTTTCACTGAATCTGGATGTCTTCGGACATATACACTTGCACCTGTTTTGGCCTTTATTTGTGTAACAAATGACCCATGTTTGCCTATTAATAGTCCCACAAGATTCTGGGATATGACAAATTGATGGATTCTAAGTGCACTCTCCGTAGGAACCATATTCATGTTTGCTGGTGGAGGACTTGCTGCTTCAGAACATCCTTTACCACTATCACTTGAGCCCTGAAATAATTTTTGAAAAGTATAGAACTATGAAGAAGCCTATGTCCAGCAGTGGACAATGATGGACGAAAGGCTGATGATACAACTCTATAATGTTTTTTATTTCAACTATAGCTTAGTAGTTCACTGGCTAGACATAGAGTTCTCTACACTATACCGTACCATACCATACTAAGTATAGTACGGTATAGTAGGGTGTAAAGTTCATTTCAAGGTTTTTTCTCTTTACAGTGATGTTATCCTGCTATTCCCCAGCTTAATCGACTCTTAAGATACATCATTTCATTAAAAGGGAACTTTATATTCCTAATCCGTTATTAGACGGTCGAACTGCCATCACGCCCTAAGCTTGGCCCTCCCCAAGCGCGTGTGATGCGCTCGGCTGCATAGCTGTATACACGACACAATGTACTAACCGTGATATCTTTAGTGATTTGTTTGAGATTTAATCTACACACAATGTAATAAAAATGGAATTAATTTCCAGGTATTATAATTTCAGTTTACCGTTTTAAAATTGTAAAAAAATAACGAGGTACACTAATTATTTTTTTTAAAATACAGTTTTCGCATTTAATATTCGGAATAAATCCTGTCACTGCGCACTTAACACACTTACTTATATAAAATAGGCACACAAACAACATCCAGACACTGAACAAGAATTTGTAGGTTACACAATGTGTTTTCCCATCTGGCTTTTACTCACAACACTTAAGGCAGTAGAAAACTGTACATAAACAATACCACGTGTTTACTGATAGAGTTGGTAATACCAGCTGTTGGCCAGAGTTACCAAATCTCAAAAATATTTCCTAAACCCCTGACTCAAAAACCCAAAAAAATATCAAGATTTTGGTCCTACTTTAAGCTTAAATTTTGAAAACGTTTATGATTAAGAGGGGTAATAGTTTTAATATTTGATATCTTGGTCAAAATCTTGGTAATAGTAAAAAGCTGCAAATTTGTTAATAAAATATCTCCTGTTTTTTATTTACGATTAATAATTTAATTTTTATTTTAGAATTATTATTAGGGATTCATCAATGAATTTAATGGGTTATGCAACTTTTTGGCGTCATTTTTTTTCTCTTTCGCCAGAATTGTTATTTAAGGGGGTATTCTAGTGTAGAGGCATGAAATTGAGGTGTTTTTTCAGGTGCTATAAATAAAAATCAAAAAATATTTTTACAATACATTTTTTTACCAGGCGTTTATTATTATTTGAAGATTAAAAAAAATAGTCAAAAATTTGACTTGATTTCTCAAGTTCTATTGAACCAATTGACTTAAAATTTAGTGTGAATATTCTCAATACATGTCTCTATCGTCCTAACTATTATTATAACAAAATTTAAACTATTTTTAAAAAAATCAGAAAAGTTCAAAAAAGTCGAAAGAAATGTATCATTTTTTCAGACAGCCATAAAATTGTAAAAAATATTTTTTTACACTTTTTCTTAGTTAGTACGATAGCTGCATTTATCTAAATTGCAATCTTTTATTTCTCAGATTTTGAAAAAGTTTGCAATCATGACAAGATTGGCGCGCCATTTTTTTTGTACCCACCCACGTCAACAACCCACTTTCAATTTTGTATTTTTTGACTACTTTTTTTTGTAATCTTCAAATATGTAATATAAACGCCTGGTAAAAAAAATGGATGGTAAAAATATTTTTTGATTTTTATTTATAGCACCTGAAAAAACACCTCAAATTCATGCCTCTACACTAGAAAAAAGAACTATCTGAGAAGTATACAGGAGAAAAAAGTAAGTCTCAGAGCCGCAACTGTCCGACGTGGCAATTTTTATTTTGTTCTAATCAGGCGTTATTTTTCTATTAATACACATTTTACATACATTCAAATATGACTAGAGGTCTCCCACTGGTCAAAATTTGACCATAATTCATTATATGTTTGTAATACAGCACACGTTAATGATTTTTTTAGTTAAGCTATGCCTGCCACTGTTGATTCATAGTCGACCAAATCCATCCCTAGTATCTCGTAGCTCCATGTTAAACCTGAATAAGTACTGTAAAATGTCAAAAGACCATCAGCACAACAGTATTTTGTAACAATATAGATGTGAAAAGCTCATTCATGCAGACAGCTTACTACTATATTTTCTAAAACATTTAAAGAAATAAGGTCATTTTATGTGTTTGTGATTTGGTCACAATATATTGTCCATCTGAACATTTCACAGTATTCAGTTTTTCAGGTTTTTGAAGAGTAACATTTAATATATTTGTGAATATAACGGCATGGTGAAGTTTCAATATGAAAGGGATGGGTTTTGGTCACCCATTTATGTATTGACTGTGGCAGGCATAGCTCAACCTAAAAATAAACAATTAACTTCTGCAGCTGTCACTAAGTATGATCCTGTGAAAACAAACAAAACACTGTTGATATCCACCAAAATAAATCAATTTATGTAAGTTATTGTGTAAAAATACCACCTGATTAGAACAAAAAAGCAACCATCATATTTCTACTTTACAAGGTTACAAATAAATCCCGGATAGCTTATCTGACAGATGATTTGATACAATTTCCATATAAGGAATATAAATAAAATTATCTGTCAGATAAGCTATTTGTAACTAATAACATTAGTTACAATGATGAATGGGCCTTATTTTTTTTTCTATGTACTTCTTGGACGGTCCTCTTATGTCCTAAGTATTGTTACTGGTGAAACAAAACAAAATTATGCCACAGGTCCATACTAAAAGCTACATACCCTTTAATACCAATTTAAAGAAATATTTTAAAAATAAGGCTTTCCTTTTGTCCCTAGATAAAAATTATGTAATTTTTTTATAATATTAAATAATAACTTCTGATAAAATAAAATAAATATTGGTAAGAGTTCTATCTATTTATACAATATATCATTTAATATTTTATTATTTATTCAACTCCACTTTCTTAGTATGTATTAAGAAACTGCACTGAATATTGTAAAATCCCCAAGTCAATATATAAATATGATTGGCTACATTGTGTGACCTTAAAATAAGATATGAACAAAATTGAGAAACTAAAAAATCTCTTAAAATATCACAGGCCTAAAAAAGACCCATCTCATGTTCTTATGCCCTAAATTTAGAGCCAAATGGCATGAGTTGGAAACCCCACACTCTGCAAAACATCATTAAGATCAATTTAATGGAGGTTCAACTATAGTTCATACATAAGACTGACTGCCTCTGTGGCTCAGTGGTAGCGAATACCACTACTGTGCTAGAGGTCTCGGGTTCGATTCCTGAGTCGGACCAAATGTTTGTATGATCTGCAAATATTTGTTTTGGAGTTTGGGTGTTTTCTATGTATAATATGTATGTGTTTACAAAAAAAAAGTATATAAGTATTAATATCAGTTATCTAGTACCCATAGTACAAGCTTTACTTAGTTTGGGACTAGATGGCCTTGTGTGTTAAAATGTCTGAACATATTTATTATTGATTATTATTATTTATAAACATTGTAGGCATATACAAAAATGTACATAAATACTTAAATCAAGTTATAGATAAGGTATTGTTCAAAACTTTACCTCACTGTGGTTATCTGAAAAGTGGCACATTGATGGACTAGCAAGCAGAGGGTCTATTGGACTATGATTTGCAGAATCTCTTTCAGAGATACGTCTATTTTGTGCTGTAGAAAATATGTTATCATTTTCATTGTTATCCCTATTTCCATCATCTATATTATCAGTATTTTTATTTAAATCTTCTGCATCAACTTTCTTAGTGTCTTCGTTTTTATTATTTTCAAATACAGATGTTTCTACTTTTGTACTATCTTGCTGCACAACTACAGCCTGTGAATTGCTAGGCATTTCCTGAGTGTTCATAATATAATCACTGATCTTATTCTTACTTGGTGACAGGTTAGTATTCTTTGCAAAGCCACTGATTGCTGTCGGAACAGTGGAGCATATGATAGATGGCTCATTGGCTGGTTCCTTAGAGCTCAAACTCATGGAACAAAACTTTTCAAAACCAGCTGACATCCTTTTGTCTTTTTCAATAGACTTTTTTCTAATGATTCTCTCAATTTCCAAATCAACTTCTTCATCTGTTAATTCTAATGGTGAAGATCTTTGTGAATTAACTCCATTTGAAATAATGTCTATGGGAGTAGATTTAATAATGGCTCTTTCTGCCTTGCCTATAGGAGATATTCTGTCAGCTTGAGCCTGAGCATTAAGTGCTTCTGCTAGTTCCTCTTTTAAACTTTTTATTTTTTCTCTTCCACCTGGGTCAGATTTTGCATATTCTCTTTTTTTTCTGAACCAAAATATTCCCAACAAAACAGCTATTGATGGAACTGACCACATAAGAAGTTGACGACAAGGGGCCATTGTGATTAGCCACTTTTAAAATAATCTAAAAGAAGAAAATATGTAATTAATCTTCAACCTTCAAATTAATATTTTCTTAAATATAATTTCTACTTAAAATGTTAATGTTTTCTATAGAGTATAAAACTGCTGTGGCACTTTGACTCTAACCTTTAATGTACTCATGATGTTATATTGTTTGTTGTCAGTCATACTCATGAATTCAATGTGTGTATGTGTGTGTGTGTGTGTGTGTGTGTGTGTGTGTGACATATTTTAATAATGTCTAGTGTAATTTAAATAATTGGATGTGTTAAATTTGTTTGTGTTAATAATCAGCAGGCAAGTACTGTTTAATAAAAAATATATATTAATAAAAGTATTTCCAACCACATACAACCTTTATGTACATAAATTAATAAAAATACACTAATTTGTGTATTTGCATTGAAAACAAACAACAACATTCCTAGATATAAACCTAAAAATTTAAATATTAATACAAATATCACATTTTAAATTGATTAAAGATAAGTCTGACATACTTTTGTATAATACTTGTGTATCATGGTAATAAGACTTATTTGGAATATTTTTTATCATTGACATTTAGATAACTAGATACATAAAGGTACCCATATAAAGATAAACATTTTTCTTTTGTATCCTGTATGTACATATAAATAAATAGGTTATTATCCCTCGTGTTTATTTACTAATCAACTAGAACACAATTACTATTAATAGTAATAAGAAATTACAGTTTAGTATTACCAATCTCGTATCCACGTTTAAGTAACGTTAAAACGAAAGAACTGGGCCCGCTATCAAAAATAGAGCAATACTTGAACTTTCAATTCAAACCGCGGATTGATTCTCTAATATACAGTTATTATCACGCTATTTACTTAACTACCTACTTTTCTGACAACGCTAATAATATCTTCACATCCATGTGGACCGATATTTTTCAGAATGTCAGTTTTTAAAAATGTTGTCCGGTGACTGGTGAGGGTCACGAGCAATTTATAGAAATCTTCACGAGCAACACGTAAGCAAATGTGGAACCATAAATGAAAGGTTACGCAATTAAAATTATGTCAACATTTTGAAAATTATCGTTTACTGAGTAATAATTAAATCTGTGAATATGAAATTAATTATTAACTTGATTCTATTTCAAACCTCCACATAGAAAGTTAGCATGTACATGTGTACGTGCAAGCTTCACGATCTGTGTGGAATCTTATAGCCGGCTACTTTAGTGAAACGATACTTACTTAGATAGCGAATAATGTATGTTTCTACTTATTCATTAAAAACGCGAACAAGCCAAAAGTAATAGTTAACTGATAATACTGCCAAATTTCACTAAATTTTATCCAACAATCCACGTGCTTACAATGTTTTCGAAGCACAACAAAATTCAATATGGCTGATATAGACCTCGATTGTAACTTCAAAATATTACCTCTATGGTTCATGTGTAGAGTAGAATGTGTGATATCATATAGTTGGAAATATATTATTAGTAATAAAACTCGATAAGATTCGTGTAGAGCATTGCGTATCGAGGTTCCAGTCAGTCGAATCAAATTCTATTATTATGATTGGAAACAGATTTCGAGGTTTTAATACAAAAAATGGATTATCCTTTAGTGAGAATATGCATTTTTTACAGTCTTACACTAAGAAATTGTATTGCGTCAAACTAAATCTTATAGTTTTTTATGAGTGGTACATCATTATGGAACAATTAACTGTAACTATGTCATTTATTGCCATTCATACTACTGTGACTGTTTTTGTTTGTATTGCACTGTATTGACTCTTTGTAAATGAAGTAGAAACATATTTTACTTTTAGTTTTGCAAAACATTCATTTTAAAATTGTAAATCACCCAAATTTCATTGCTTTGTCAAACGCTTTCCTATTTTGAATGTTTCAAACTTGGTAAATTTGATAAGGTTTAATTAATGGTAATGCAATGGAATGTTATTGTATTTACTTTATAAAGCCATTGTAAAGCAAATTTTTAGGAAATATGTGAAAAAATATCAAACCTGTCCATCGAATTCGCATAAGGTGGAAAGTTTTATTTATTTCAAAAACGCTCAATAAACTCAGAGAAAAAAACAAGGAGACCGACTAAATAAAAACCTAAAAAAATATATTACAGCTTAATAAAGATGAAAAAACAAGAAATTGTGGAGCAAACAAAAGAGGAGGCAAAAATTGAAACGGGATCAAAATAAAAAATCAAGAAAACTCTAATACAAAATTCATTTAAAATCAAATACAAAAGAATTAAGGTCAGCTACTTTAAAAAAATAAGTAGTGAAACTCAAAACTACCGTAGGCTGATTGAGGAAGCAGTAACATAGAATACAAGTTAAACTTGAAAAGAAATACATCAATATGGTTTTTGTTTTTTTTTTTAATTTTAATAATTAGCAATTTTGTTAAACCCCTCTATTATGCTACAAACTGGTGTGTGAGGTGTGGGCCCACGTCAATAGTATAATGGATCAGATTCGAAACCGAGTTGAACTGAAGTCCGAAGCCTTAGCCGCTTTGTCACTTAGGTACCTACCCCTTACCAATGATACCAACTGATAAATCTATAAATCTCTGATAAATATTTTAAGTTCATTAATAGGCTTACTAATTAATATATAAAATATATCAACTCTGCTTCCCTTTGTTATTTAGTCTTGATGTGTTCTATATTACTGTTATAGTTTGCTGAACCAAATAATTGTTATTTTTTGTTATGGTTTTATTAGTAAGTCTGAATTTGATAGCTATAATGAGTATTATAGATTTAAGTTTAGCTATAAAAGATAAATATACCTGCGTTTGAATCAAATACTGATTAAACTTAAAACATCACTACGCTGTGTTCCCGTTCAATGTAAAACACTACTATACACAATTACATCAGATAAGTACCGTGAAAAACTATAGCGTCTAGAGTCTGTACCTTGACAACGTCAATAGTAATTATGTAATGGTATTAGTTTGCGAAACGTTATGACGGTTCGTACCTAAAACCTATGATTGTTAGTATTCTAATAGGGATACATACTGAAAAATTCATTTATTATTATTCTATTCATATTGCTTTGTAATTACCTATATAAAAAAATGTATTTATTACATGTTTTGTTTTATATTTTGCGACGATGTGGAATGAGTAATCCCACCTTGTCACCAAAATTATCACTTAATTGGAGAATTCACACTAAAAAGCAAGATTTATTTAAATATTCCTTTAATATAATTATCAAGTAATATAATTCTATTTTAGGCACGTCAGCAACTTTTTGCGCAAATACCCAGAAAATAGCGATATTCTTCATTCTAACTTTTCATAATAGTCCATATTAATATTATATATTCGAAAGTAACCGTCTGTTACGCTTTCATAGCTAAACCTCTACAGCCATTTGAATTAAATATGGCATGTAGATACTTTAATTCTTGAGGAAGAACATAGGCTAAAAGGATAACCGATAATCACGCGGGCGAGCTGCGGGAAAAAGCTAGTCTCTTTAATAATTAAATCAGATAGATAGAAAGTTTTTTATTTGTGCACCATATTACAGTTTTACAAGAGAGAACAGAAAACGGCAAATATATAATGCACAAAGGGCGGCCTTATTGCCGAAAACAATCTCTTCCAGGCAACCTTAGTTTCGATCAAAATGTATCGGAGAGACAGTAGCAGTTGATGGTGCAATGAGTTTTGAAGAATTATAATTAGAAGCATTAATATTCATTTATTGTCTGAAATTGTTAACACATAACATATATAAAATATTGTTTTTGTGTAATTAGAAATTACACCTCATCAATTCCTTCGTATTCTCTGCTTTTTTTTTCTACACCTCTAACGTTATCGGAGCCTATGGTACGCTACACTATATTCAGTCATTCCAGTTCTGCTTTTATGCCTCTCGCACTTGCATGCCTCATACTTTGGTCTTTCTGATATCCATCACTGTCACTTCTGACGGGTGGGACTCCCGTCTGCTAGTCTATGTAGTCTATTCTTACTATAGCTGCTTTAATATTTTATCTTATGCTACGGGGAAATAAATGTGGGTACTCTTATTTTATTTTTCTTTTACAATGCTTTCCTTAAATCAACTTATTTTATGGACGACACACTTCTTATTTCTTATTCCATATTACACTTCCATATTAGAAAAGTAGATTAATAATAAATAATAAGTATACATTATACTTATTATTTATTATTAATCCACTTTTCTTGAACATTTTTTATCTATATTTATTTTTACTTTCAGAAACATAACTTGTCTTATCACTATTACATTGGGTGTGTGTTCTATTACTACTTTTTTATTTTCTAATTACAATTGCTTTTTATAGTTAACACTAATATATTATATTATATTATGTAAACATAATTTCTTAGACTCTAGTTTTGTTTCGCTTTATAACTATTTTAGCTATTCTTATGCAGTAATCTAGAAACTCATCCCTGCCTTTGCTATTTATTATTCTAGAAAAGTTTTGTTCCTTAATTACTATGTTTAGTTTACTTTCGCAGTCGTGTCGCTCCAGCGCAAAAACAGGGCAATAACACAGTATGTGGGGTATAGTTTCCTTTTCGGTCGGATCGCAAATACAGGATGGACTCCCCTTACACCTGAACCGTTCCAGGTATTCGGAGAATCCACCGTGCCCTGTCATTACTTGTGTAACTATATTCCCTATCTCGATCTTTCTTATTACTCTGTACGCCGCCACCGCATTTGGGAAAAACAATTTTGTGATTTTTGCGGTTTCGCCTGCGTTGTACCTTTGGTTCCACTCATCAAGTGTCCGCATGCGCAGACTCCGCCTGATAAATGAAACCGGGCACAGATCATAATCGGGCGCTCGCTTGGATTTCTCAGCGGCCTCCTTGGCTAGGTGGTCCGCACGTTCATTTCCTTCCACCCCTGCGTGAGCTTTAATCCAGTGCAAAGCGACAACTTTGCCTTGGAGAAACTGTGATTTAAGGTTCTCCCTTATTTCAACGACCAGTGGGTGAAGACAGTTACGATTCCTTATGGTCATTAGTGCAGCCATGGAGTCGCTGAGAACTCCAAACGTTGAGGCCCTAGATTTGGCTATCTTCCTAGTCGCAACACATATGGCCAGGAGTTCGGCCTGGTACACCGTGCAGTATGCTGGTAACGCCAACTTAATAGATTTTATTTCCTTTTCTTTGTCCCATATTGACAGCGCTCCCCAACCTTGCCTGCAATTTTGCTGCCATCCGTAAAAATGGTAAGTTCGAATGTTTTCAGTGCTGTTAGTTGGTTTTGGTCCACCAGGTCGAACTCCAGGTCAACTCTCTCCGCAGGATGCGGTGCCAGTAATGCAGAGTGCATTCGCTCGACCTCCCTGTCCCCAAGAAACTGCTGTGGTACTCCTTCTTAGCCTCGTAAAGCGAGGCCGCCTCACATACTCGGAGGTCAAGAGGGAGCACCCCAGCTAAAACAAGCGACGAATTCAAGGAGACAGTTCGGTAAGCCCTACACATCTTTTGAGGCACCCCCCTCTGTACTGTTCCCAGCCGCTTTATCACCCCTTTCTTTTTGGCGGCCGGAGCCCAGACGCTGGCGGCGTACAGAATAACAGGTTCTATTGTAGCCGTGTATATGACCCTTACGATCTCTGGGTGTAAACCCCACGTCACTTTAGCAGCCCTGCACAACTGTTTGTATATACGCACAGCTTTGTCGCAGACGTTCGCGACGTGATTATTGAAGGTGAGTTTGTGGTCTATCGTAACACCTAGCAGCTTAAGTTCTTTAGTCATTTCAATGTTTATCCCGCCCATGATCAGGCGTGGGGTGTCAAACTTAAGTTTCCGCGTGATAAGCATGGCGCTGGTTTTATGGGCCGCAAATTTCAATTTATTTTTGTCACCCCATTCCAGAACACGCGCGAGTGCGGCACCTGCCTGTCCCTCAATATCCCGTGCTGTGCTGCCTTCAAACACCAGCACAACGTCGTCAGCGAACGCCTGACAATATATTCCCCGGTTTTCCAGTTCCCTAAGGAGGGGGTCTAGGAGGAGATTCCACAGTATCGGCCCTCCAATCGATCCCTGCACGAAGCCTTTTTCTGCATCCTTCTGGTATTCTGCAGCTGCATATCTCACACTGACTCTCCTATTTCGAAGATAGCTCGTATTCTCTGATTGCGCATGATTGCTGCAATGTCAATCGATGTCATTGTCCATCTCTTACTCTCACTAATGTGGTTAAATATCTTGGGATACTTATTGATAACAATCTCTCATTCAAACACCATGTAAATGTAATCACTGTAAGGATGAGAAAACTAATATATTTGTTTAGAAATCTAAGAAATGTGGCAGATCCTAAATTGATTAAACAGGTTTACATGGCTCTGGGGCAATCTTTAGTAGGATATTGCATTACCGTATCGGGTGGTTTACCCAAAACAACTATTAAGCAACTTGAGATTGCCCAAAGATCAATTCTTAAAGTCAGCACCTTTTGCCCCTTTTTGTTTCCTACCTACCTTCTCTATCAATCCATGTAGAAATGCATTTGAACACCAATTCACAAACAGACATTTTCCATTCCTTGGCCCATATTTATATGGAAAAATAAGCAAACATATTGACATACGAAGTTTAAATTCAAGACAGCTTAAACAGAAATTAATAGTTTATATTCATGAACTGGACTACACTGAAACTGAAAAATTACTTCATGTTCCTTCTTAAAATTTACTTTCATCCTCCTACACACATACAAACACATTCATGCTACACACAAGGAGGATTAACTACACTCCACAATGCTTTATTTTGTTTCCTTTTTTATTATGATTATTTTATTTCACTGTTTTATATATGTATTATATAATCTTTAATTATTTTTTTCATTATTTCGTTTAATACATATACAGTGAAATGTAAGAACTATTGCGTTTAATAATCTTAAGAGGAAGAGCGCCGTCGTCTAAAATACAGATATTTAGTTATCTAGTTTAGACGCGGATTTTCACTGATTTGTGATTTTTTTAATGTGTAAGTATCTAAAAACGATGTATTAGAGACATACGAATTTATTGGTTAAATAAATAGTATTATTATTATTATTTTGATTTTTCGTTTATCTCCCTTTTTGAGGGGTAATATACGTGTGATACGGGCCTAAGCCAAGCATGAAACGTTAAATTGAGTAGGTGGATGATATAGATGAGGATGTTAGAAATTTACGAGTAATGCGGCAGGTATTGAGTATGGTGGCTTTTTGGAGCAGATAAATAGAGTGTGGCGGCATGTGAAGTAATTCAAGATTTTGGGTGAGAGTTTTACGTACTATGCCAGTTGATGAAAGAACTATTGAAACTACATGTACTATGTGAACTTTCCACTGGGTTTTGAGTTCCATTGCCAGATCTTGGTATTTTGAGAGTTTTTCTGAAGTAGTAGACTGAAGATTATGACTGTTTGGGATTTATATGTCTATGATGTAAAAGGCTTTATTGGATTTGTCGTGAACAGTTATATCTGGACGGTTGTAATGAATAGTTTTATCTGTTAAGATTGTTCTGTCCCAATAAATTTTACAAGTTCTGTTTTCTGTTTCTCGTTCTGTTTGTTGTGTCGGGTTTATACTTATAGTAGGGAATCTTTTGTCTGATAAAGTCATAGTTACGTGCTAAATGTTGATAAACTATTGCAGGTACTTGGTCATGTCGGTGCTTGTAGTCAGTTTATGCTAGAGCTATACGGGCGCCAGTTATGTGCTGTATGGTCTCTACGGGGCGGAATTGCAATGTCTGCGTCTGTTGTCTGATTTGGATCTCTAATGATAAATTTCTTATAATTCCTAGTTATTATTACTTGGTCCCAGTCATTGAGGTAGGCTATATACCAGAAACTCTACTCCCAATGAGTAGAGTTGCCCAACTACTGACAGTTTCGCTATCGATAGTATCAATACAATCGATTTTATCGATACCACAATTTGACTAATACAATTGATTGGTAGCTATAGTATCGATAGAGTCGATACTATTACATGATAACACTATTAATAGTATCAATAGTATTGATTTTTAAAAACTAATACTATCGATGCTATCGCTACTAGTGATTGTATTGTTATATAATAAATCGAAAAACTATCAATACTATCGTGATGAGGCGAGTTCCACATACGACGCAACAACAGAAATATACTACACCGCCAACTACCGAAGATACGTCGAACTATGGAAACTAAGAAACTACTTATCCTAAACCGCGCAATAGAAG
This sequence comes from Hyphantria cunea, assembly GCA_003709505.1. Lineage (NCBI taxonomy): Eukaryota > Metazoa > Arthropoda > Insecta > Lepidoptera > Erebidae > Hyphantria > Hyphantria cunea. The sequence goes on from PKRV01000040.1 coordinate 4,477,834, forward strand.
TTCTCGCGCCGTTTATCAAATATACAACATTCCAATGTCAAGCATCGGACAGTGGCCCGCCAGGCATGATCACCTAGTCTGATTGGAAAAAATAAAAAAAATATAAAAAACCCTATTGCTTAAAAGTAATGAGCCTAAAAGACAGAAACAATAATCATAGTACCCTGTAGAAAATTCGAAAGATTAATGCATCATTTAATAAGCTTTAACAAAATAATAAAATGACTCTTAAATGTGTACTAAAATTAGGCTAATAATTACTTCATGGTGCAGGACGCGGTGACAAACATAGTTTCAGTAGATCTTGCTTTGCCCGTAACAAAGTAAAGAGATAATCATCATAAAAAAGTATAGTCACATTGAGTACCTCCTCTTTTTCGAAGTCAGTTAAAAAACAAAAACCTCAAACTTTCAACTCAAAATTAACCTTACTGTATAACCTACTTTCTTTATTTTAATTACCAGTAGTAATATTGATTTAGGCAAAATTTCAAAGTATGAAGAAATACATATACATTGAGAATAAAAAAAAAATAGCATAAATCAACACATGCACCTACCAACGACAACTGTAAATAAATAACTTTTGAAAATATGTTAAGATGTAGTACATGTGGTTTTAACAATAACTTTAATACATACCTTCTCATATTTAGATCTAATTAAAGTACTCATCACTCCCATAATAGTGATGAAGTAATTGCGATGTTAAAAATAAAAAATACAAATACTTTGTAGAAAATGTACTGCAATAAGAGATATTTCATACAAACACATTAAATAATTACCAAACAAATTTAAATGAGCAATTAAGTTTAATCTATCAATTAACTATACGAGCCCAGTATTTCTAGAAGTGATTAGTTTATAGTAGATAAGAATTTTCAGCAGTATTTAGAATAAATGAAAATAGTGATAGTAGCAGCATACCAGGCATAACTTAAGATTTACTTAAAAAGACTCCAGCCCATCACAAACATTTGAGTTCTTAATTTCTTTTAATAATATTTTAACTAAATTCAAAACTAATAATACTCATGAGAAACTTGAAAGTGAAAAAGGAAAGTTAGCAAAAAATTATATATTCTACAAAAATATAATTATTACAATGACCGAGACACATTCCTAGTAATTGTACTCATTGTCTTTGAAGCTATCCTAATTATGCATGTATCTAAGACAATAATTATTCTTAGTAAGTTAGAAATTAATAGAAATGGTATAATATATAATATTCTAATGTGTGTCTGCTTCATGAGGTGTCTTCTCTATCACTATGCCCATAAATAGCATAAACAAAGGAACAATCCTCAATGTGCCAAGAATGCTCAAGGGTACATATATAAATATTATTATAAGGGATACAAAGAAAATGATACATGAGTTGGGGTGATATAATTATTTAATAGATAGTTATATGTACATTCCTTATATTTTAATCACTTTTCTTCTATGACACCGTAATTCAAGGAATGTTACACAATAATTTGACTAAAATTCCATGTTATTGTAGATAGAATAAACTAATGGATAAAATAAATACAAATGAGTTTTATCATATACTAACTGTGTTACAAACAGTTACATGTTTTCGAGAAGTACTGTCTACAGGTTCAGACGTTTAACAATTTAGGTAAGATATGAATTAATTTTGAGAACCGAATGTACAAAATCACAAAGTCATGTTTTTATAATAGCAAAACAAATTTACATAGACTTACGATAGGTATTATATATAGTGCTAACGTTTATATAGCATCTACTGGATCACCTTCGTCTTCTGAACTAACCTCGTCTCCAAACTCGATATCTTCATCCAGACCTTCCACAGCATATACCACAGTCTCGTTGATTCGCACTGTCTCTGGGAATTCTCCATACGTCTTCAAATTCCTTGCTTCGTCTGGGGTGTATTTTAAGATGACATCAGCCTTAGCATCTTGGTAATCTCGCAAGCCTATTAATATTATATCACCTTGATTTATCCATACTTTTTTTCTTAATTTACCTCGAATATGACATAGACGTTTTATGCCATCAAAGCACATGGCCTCCAAGCGGCCATTACCGAGCATCTTTGTGACTTGGGCGTACTCTTGTCCATCTTCTTTGAAGACCAGTTCACGTTTCTCCGTTTCATTTTCATTCTTCCCTCTCCTCCTGTTTTTACCTCCTTTCCCTTTATTCTTCGGCATTTTTATATAATTTTTAGTACAAACATATACAGATGAACTACGAAAATCTCATAAATTTGAGAGTGGCCAAGAGTCAGATTCGTTTGACAGTAACTAACTTTTTTATGGCTGGACTGACTGCGTTGCAATCCATAGACAATAATTTTTTTTATAAACAAGTTGTTATCATAATTAAATACTTTACTACTATATTTTTTGGTTGATTCGGTTGCAAATCATTAAATAACGTATTTAAACTTCAAATTCAAATCTTATAAAACAAATGAATAAATTGGGAAATTCTGTAATCGACTAATGAACTCGGCCGATATTCTCGTTTGACATTCACTCTAAATGGTGAAACTTATCGGCTAAGTTTATTCGATAGTGTAATCAACATTTTGATTTGTGAGGTAGTTTTCAAGGTGAACTTGACACTTAATTTAATAATATTTTATTATTATGAAAAAAGTATATTATTTCATATTTAATCTTAAACTTTTGTTTGGTTTAATTTTAAATATATGATTTACGTTAAGATTAAGATATTGTAGAATATTATTGTTATTTTATCAATCATTTTTGTTTGAAGATATGTTTGTAAATTGAGTTTTTGTTCACCTTTATGCCTCGGAGGGCGCGGTAAGGTGACGCTGTCATGAAGACAGCCAGGACCGTCAGCATAACTTTTATGGCAGTCATTAATGGGAAGTTAGTGCTTTCGTTTTAAATGTTATTTTAATATGCTAACCACGAGTATCGGTATTTTTTGGTTTTCGGAGGTCAGATGGTAGTCGTTTCGCAGAAAACTGATATAGTTCCATGGAAGCTGGTATTATGGATACGCTATTAAACCAGCGGCCGATCTTACGAAAAGTCAGTTATTAAAAGCTAGGAAATCAATAAAAAAACAACGTTTTTAAATAATCTAAATGTATTTTAGATACAATTTAGTAGTAGTCTCAGAGGCAAACCCAAAAACACAAAAGTTGACTTGAATGTACCCACTCATCGCACAACAGCGTTTAGAGGAAGTTTTAAGTACGCGGCCACAAAATGTTGGAATGACTTGCCCCCACGAGTGCGGAACTTTATAACAACTTAAACATTTAAGACTAATTTATAGATATATACCTAATTTAAATAACTAAGTATTTCAATCGTAATAGATGGACATTGTAAAATGATGTAAGCTCATTGTGAGCGATACTTTGTAAATTATTTCATAAAAATTATTAAAAAATAGTAAAATATTGTAAATTTGTTTCGAAACCCAAATCTTGATTTTAGTTTGACTATACTAGATCACGTATCACAATCAAGGTGTTGCTGAAAATCAGCGCTGTATCCTAATTGGTTCAGTATTATGCTGAGCATTATCTGTTTTTAATGCACTCTACGATGCAACTTTGCAGCAAGTGTTTTTATTACAATATTAGCTTTTTAACCACGCGTATTACCTATTATTATATTTAATACTTAACTGTGCTTTAAGTTAATGTTTCAATATTGTATTATGTACCAATTCTTTTTTTGATTTTTTCTGCTGCAGCGCCTTTAAAATAAACGATTTTTCTTTCTTTCTTACTTAGGGGAGGTCAATATTTTTTGTTTAGAATTATATTTTTCTCTGTCAGTGATTACAATTAAGTCTTAAAAGAAGAAAAAATATTGTTGCTCCAAAGAGTTAAATTGGTTTCGTATAATCTTGATGATGCCAGATTGTGAGGACGGCGCTATCTAGGATCCAGTAGCGCACAACTAATGAGACTGTAATTGGTAGTTTTGATGTTTTCGGCGCCAGGTAGCGGTAGATTACTGCTTCTAAGAGATTCTATGTTCCAGAATGGTGTATCGAATACCTGAGATTATTCCAAATATTTCGATAGCGTACGGAGAGAGCTTCTTAATTTGTCTATTTTCAGACACTCACATAAATTTTTCATAAATTAACAAATTAAAAAGCGGCCTAGTTTTAATGACATTTCCATTTTTTTTACTAAAATCTAATTATTGGTCCAAATTTGAAACCTAATTATGAGTTTTACGGTGATTAACGTAAAAAGAATGTTAAAAAATTTACAATTAGCATTAGTAAAAATATGTTTCCACGCCAAATCCGTGAATTCAAATCTCAACGACAACTTCATATACTTCTATAAACACCCTGAATCACAAGATTCAAGTTGAAAAGGCAAGTTCAGCGGTTATTTTTAAATGTATCGAAGGCTGTTTTATTCAAATGAATAGTAGTCTAGTCATCTGGTAGTAGTTTGCCAGGAGTTTTAAAATCTAGCAATTTTATATATTTTATATGTATTCGTGAATTGTAACTTTGCTACCTCGTATCGTTGCCGCTTGCACCGCTATATTGGAGAAGAGTTTTGATGATACCTCCTTTCTGACCTATTCTACGACACAAAATGAAAAAAAAATCCTTCTACATTTTGTAATTAACACGTGTTTTTGTTAAATAACTCACAAAATAGGTAAGCAAAGCACACTATTATCCGTCTACACTAATACATAAATGTTATAAAATAGTTTTATTTAGCTTGCCCTGTTTATTTGTTTTGGGTTAAATCAAGTAATTTAAATTTGAACCCCTTGAATGTGTACGCATCTTTAGTTCTGATGACAATGGGTACAATTGAATAAATTCGGTATCATTGTAAATAAAAGATGTCCGCTACTACAATATGACCGTTTATATATTTTTTCGCAAGTGCCTCAATATGATTATCAAACAAAAGGTAGAGAATCATTATAAAATCAAAGAACAAAATCTTGTAAACAAATTCAACATTTTTTTAATAATATTTTTTATTGCTGTTTGCAGTCTACAACGCATAGACGCTTGAAATCTTTAAAGTTCGCGAGTCCGAATCGAAGTTAGCGGATTTTTTTTCATTAAACATACGAAAATATACAAAGGTGAACATAAAGGTTCTTGGCATCAATATATAATAATTTTGAAGCTCTGTATGATTATTGCATTTGTTACTCATATTTCTTATTTCCCACATTTGACACAACGCCATCTAGCTTCAAAATAAGCAAAGCTAGTACTATATCAGCTATATTGTCTGATAAAATACTTAAATGCCTACTTTCATTTTGAAAATACATTCATATTAGACACAGGAAACACTGAAATTCTGACATAAATATTTGCAGATTATAAACGTTTGATCCGACACAGGAATCAAACCCGATATCTCAGTTCAGCAGTTGCATAAGCTACAACTGTGCCACCAACGCAGTAAAATAAGAAACCTGCTTTTTTTCAGAAAATTAATGTATGTAATATGTATTATTAATTATGTATACTTATCAAATCTGGCCCATAGATGGAATTTGTGGATCAGCAATCTACAGTGTATTATTAATGTGGACCTAGTGGTTTAAGCGGCCGCCACGCCACTTTCTATTGTGCTAAGTGTCGTGGGTTCAAATCCTACACGGAAAAACACTTTGTGTGATCCACAAATTGTGACCTATTCTTGTATGTTCTTTTTACCGTTATATTTATGTTTGTAAAGTCCCCCGCTTCCCAGGATGTATATTTCCCATGCGAGTGTTGTCTTTTTAAAAGAAAATAAAATTGCTAAACCAGAGCTTCACTTATTCAGGTCAGAAATTATGTGTTGTCTAGCTGTGATTTATCTATAAGTACCTAATATGTATGTACCTAATATTCCCATGCATGTATTTGGAAATATACGCGTGATTATGTTTTTGTATTTATAACCTTCAAAATGACGAACTACATACTTTTCGGGTTTATTTAATAAAATGTATTTAGACTCACAATTATGTAGCTTTCTGTTGAGGTTCATTACCTTACATCAAGAGATTGCCCCCTACAACCTCTACTTCCTTACAATATTGATATAGATAAATATGTTTGTCAACTATCTGTTTCCCTTAGTACGAATTCCGCCTAATTTGGGATCAGACGGTGTGTGGGATTTGTCTAGTTATAATGAACGCTTTTTTGTATTTATTTAGGTAGGTGAAAAACTTCAAACTTGCAGTATGGCAAGCGTGCAGTCGGGTCGGCGGCAAGGGAGGGTGGGTGGCCATGAGGGGTGAGGCCAGACGGCGAATGAACTGCAGAAAGGGTTTACGTTCGCTTCCCCTGCAGCACCGCCTGCGCTCACCCGCCCACGGTCTATGCTCCTAATACCTACCTATGCACTAATCTAATCAGGTTTTGTAAAAAAATATATTAAAAGCAAAAAATAAATTTGGCAAGTGGTAGAAGATTCTCATAGAATAATTGAATATAAGTATATAGCTACTTAGTAATTAAGCTGCAATCAATACATTTAATAAAATCGGAACTGGTCGCTGTCTGGACATGTACTATTTACTAATAAATAATACTTAAAACTTAGTCTGGCCATTAATACTGTTACAATTAAAAATAAAATATTTTTTTTTAATTTAGAATCTGTAATTTTCATGCATTGCGTTTTCTTGTTTCCGCGCTAATATATTGTAAAATATTTCGTAATATTGAGTGGGGTGATAAAGAGAATCGAATCGCTGTGATTGCATTTCATAAAGTTGGTATGGAGCCAAATATTATGTTAAAATCCTCTATACGCTTTGTATTAGTCGAATGTTGTTCTTCTTTTTTTGATGATATGCCAATCAGCCGGATAAGCTGTTTATGCCAATGTCAAGTATTTCAAGTCTTCAATTCTAAGTCTTCAAGTCTTCAAGTTTTCGTCGTGATGAAATTAGTAATAAAAATATAAAAAATGTGGATGACATGAAATGGGGACCGCCGTTCGCAAAAAAACTAGTCAAATGTTGGTGTACCAGGCTATTGATAGGTTCAATAAAACCTACTCTGTTTGTGACAGAAAAATATCTGGTCATCCACGTAGTGTTCGTACGAAAAAGGCGATCAAAGCAGTATTTTTAATTTGCAACTTATAAGAGACTCACTGGTCATTTCTTAACACTGATAATTTAAAAAAGAATGGGGTGGTAAAATCAACAGCTACTTAAGTGGTACACAAAGGGAGGTTACAGAAAAAAAAATGTTTACTTATGGGATTTTTTTATAATTGAGCAATATTTTAATAATCAGAATGATCTTATTTATGTTGAAAGCTCTAAAGAAGCTTTCCAATTAGACAACAGAGTACAACGTGGGCATTATCAGAGTTCAGGATGATATGACTTGGTGGGGTGTTAGCTACGAAGTAGTGACTGAGCCATATTTTTGTAAGAAAGGTATCAAAACATCAGCACAAGTTTATCAAGATACCATTCTTAAGAACAGAATCAGGAAACAAGGCCCATATCATAGCATTGAGCGGTGAGACAAGGGGATGCTGTTTTTCCGAAATTGTTCACAAATGGAATGGAGGATCTGTTCAAGACCCTACACTGGAAAGGACGTGGCATAAATATCAATGGCGAATACATCTCATTTACGATTTGCTGATGCTGCAGGACCTACAACAGATGTTGGACGAACTAGCTGACTCTTCAGTGTGCATCACCCTACGGATGAACTTCGACAAAACCAAGGTCATGTTCCGGAATTGGTTACGGTACACGGTGCCGTCGCTCAAAAATATTTGTACCTCGGGCAGACAACTTCGAGCACGAGGGAAACAGGAGAATTCAGCTGGGTTAGGCAGCGTTTAAGAAACTTTGTCGGATATTTTCATCTTCGATCCTACAGTGCCTAAGACAAAAGTGGACACTTACGGCATGGCTGGTCGACAAGTTCAAAGTCGCTCAGCGTGCTATGGAGAGGGTTTGCCGTATTTGCCTGAGGGATCATATCAGGAATGATGTGATCTGACAGAGAACCAAGGTCATTGACATAGCCCAAAGGATCAACAAGCTGAAGTAGCAGTGGGCTGGACATATTGGCCGTAGAACCGATTACCGTTGGGATAAACGGGTTCTTGAGTGTTTTGCGTCTCGGAAAACTTAGTGTGGGACGTTCACAGGCCAGGTGGTGTGATGATCTGCGCAAGATGGCTGGCAGGAGCTGGATGCGAGAAGCCGAGGATCGAACCAAGTGGCGTGAAATTTGAGAGGCCTATGTCCAGCAGTGGACTGTGATGATGATGGTGTTCAATAACAAAGAATAGTCCTTTCAGCAAGACTCGGCACCGGGTCATAAAGCTCGATCCACCCAATCTTGGTTAGCATGGGACTTCCGGACTTCATCAGAGCTGAAGACTGGCCGTCATCTGGTCCTGATCTTTATCCACTGGATTAGGATTTATGGTCAGATTTAGAGAGTAAGGCTTGCTCTATACGCCCTGATAGTTTGGGGTCCCTTAAACAATCCATACGATTGCCAGTGAAGAATTTTCCCATAGAAAGAGTTAGTGAGTCCCATAATAGGCATTTAAGTACATTCATATAAACATTATCAAAATGATATAATTTATACGAAAAGTTTTAGTTAGCACATAGTATGACAAGTTGATAAATTTTTATTTTAAATAAAACAAATTATTGCACCAACGCACAAATTATGTTCCAAGTCATAAACAATTATAAACATAATTTAGAAAATTCATACTTTTTGTCGGAATACTACCTCACACTAAATATTTCAAAGTTAAATGAATACGGTTTTTCTGTATTTCATGCATTCTGAAGGGGTCGCGTGGGCCTATTGTGCACAAACTCGTTTTGCTCAATGTACAAATTCAGGCGCCACTGAAAGTACTCCACACTATAGCTATTTATTTATTTCACATTCAAATCCAATAGGTAAATAGACAAAAACCAGGACAAAAGGACAATTTTTCTAAATTTTGGACCTCAAATCCCGGACAAGGCAAGTTTTTTTTAATTTTGTAAATATCAATAATTAGTTGACATGACCCTATATTATTTATTTTCAAACATTGTATAAATTAAAACCTTTTTAAAATTGTAGTTTACTTTTGATAATTTTAAATTATTATTACTTGGAGCGACCTGGTTATACTTGTTTCTAACCGCCGTTAATAAAGAAAAAAAAATTACGTAGCAAGTTATATGAGAAAATTTTAGCATTCCGTCTTACGTTTTTACACTTTTATCTACACTACAAACCGTCAGATTATTGAAATACACACCTTTGGGCCTATAATTAAATTTACTTACCTTAATCTCACATGCTCGAGTATTACGAAGTTACGAACTATCATCAATTTTTAATACTGGGAACAGACCAATGGCAGCCCTACTACTACTACTTACAATACTTTTCAAAGAGAGAGTGAGCGTCTTCGCCAGAGTTATAAGTATTTGGAGCTTGTAAATACATAATAAAATAGACTATTTACGAAAGTAGTCAACGTTAAGTGATATAGTAATTTAATTAAAAACAACATCTTCAAATTTAAAAACAGCATAATCAGTTCGTACTCAACGACTGTTTGTTTTTTCTTTATATAAAATGTATTTAATAACAATTGTCACACCTCTTGTATTATCAGTTCCAGAAAGAGCATACTATATAAATTTAGTTATATCTAGTACAGATATTAAAACGAATGAAGTCATCAAGATCAGTTTCAATGGAAATTTCGCCACAAATTCTTCGCTGTGTCATCATCACATCAACAGATTTTAATAGTCCACTGTTGGACATAAGCGTCCCTTTCGAACGGACGTTTTGCTGTGTTAATTAGTGTAAAGTGTGACATTGTTTTTTTGTTCTATTTTCTTTTGTATTCATTAATGTTAAAGCAGACAATTTAGGTCTAGTACTGTATTACATTTTCAGTACCCAATTTATTAATAAAGTTTAAGGAATGATTAATGACGCAAAAGAAAGACCTCGGTTTAAAATATGAGTACGTAAATTTTTTCAACAAACAAATACATCGCTCGTGGTTGTGATAGACATTTATCTAAGGCAACTACTCTTTTATTCATTTGATCTAATCTGAATTATCTTCCAGTTGAAGACTCAACAGCGCTTTGATTTGACAGGTTAATGTATATTCTATTGGCTTCCTTTCTCTTTTCTGTACGAGGCCCTTTATTTCTTAGCATTTGGTACGACTAAGGTATATATTTTTTGTGATATATTTCAACAAAATGAATAATAATATATAAAAATGCTTCTTATGAATTCTTAAGGCACAGTTCCACTAGACTGGAAAGAAAATTCCTTGGCTCTCACTTGGTGCTGCAGGAATCTCTAGTATGCGGTGTTTCACTAAAAAACCACTGCAACGGTAATATTCAAATTAATAATTTTCGGCACTGCAGTTCTAAAAAGTTACTTCATCAGGTGATAACTAATATTGTAGTACAAGAAGATGCACAGCGTAGCCACATCTCTATGCAGCGCCAGAGTCTAATCGAATTGAAACTTCTTGGCAATCGACGATTCGAGTCGCTCTCGTAGAATGCGGTCTAGAGGGAGGAGCTGGTACTGCGGTGCCCTCGCCCAAAGATGAGAACAGTGTTACATGTGAGGCTGAACCTGCACCTATATATTTGGTTTACGATCATTTGTTTAGACAATACTGTAGCAAATGAGTAGAGGGCTAACCGCCACCAATGGAAAGCTACAGCTCCAGACTAACAAGGAAATTCCCGGTCTTTTAAGTCGTATAGACCCGCTAGGCAAGAGTTTGTACCACAGTGACATTGCAGTAATGAAGATGGAAATTTTGAAGGCGGAAAGCAGCTTTGGGACCGGTTTAAATCCGAACAAGTCGTCGTAGCCCTACAAATTAACACACTAAGTTTTACACCATTGAATTCCTTCCCGAGGGCAAAATCATCGTCAACATCATCATCTCTGCCGAAAGACGTCCACAGTCGGACAAAGGTGTAACACAATAATATAATAATAATAGATCATTACATAATAATTTTAAATTTATAAGTCCATATGTGGACGGGAAATTTTAATTAGCTGACTAATCAGTACTGATCACCTTATTTTCAAGCCACTGCCTCTGCACACGGATACCTAAAATAGTAGTAAACAAATTACATTGACTATATTTAAGTGCCCTCTATTTCCTGTCAGTTTTCCGGATACATCACTTCTCACTGACGAGCAATAAAGAATTGCTTAATTCCTTTTTTAGCCCTTGTATGATATTATTTTGGCTCCTATCGCTCTCCTACGGCAAAAATTTTGTCCTAATATTTAAAATCAATTACTCATGGAAGTCTGTAGAAAATCTGTAATAAGCCAATCTGTACTTAGGTAATCGTACAATTCGTACAACAATGATCTTTTCTCATATACAACATATAGGTAAAACAAAATTAACGACAGATGCCATAAATCGCATTACAAAAAAAATGTACCATGCTTTTGAATCTAGGTGAAACTATGTAGTTATAAAAATGACTTATTAACTAGTAATGGACTAACCAAAGGGTTAGTTAATTTGTTATTTAATGGAAGACTCAACTTATTTCTAGAAGTAATAATTACTGAGGTATAATTACATAAATTCCACTATCGCAGGTCATTGACATCGCAATATAAAGTTACGTGCAAAGTCTTGTTCGTGTTTGTTCTGAAGTATAGATACACATAACTGTGCGTAGTATATAAAATTATAAATTATGCTTTCGTAACAGGGTCAGGGCACTATGTGACGGTGAGAGCGCTTGCGCGAGGAAAGGTCAAGGTCAGGTACCCTGGAAGATTTCCTTGGGGTCGTTGTCCGAGGTGCTTATTTTCAGAGGGTTGGTCCGGGACCCACGACCTTCACCGCCTTCTGACTCCCCGTGACACGTGTATTACTTGCGTAGGCGTTTGCTTTATAGAGCAATGTTGCCGTTACCCGGTTACCGATAACATATAGATACTTGTATTGACTGTTTGCGCAGCTTCTGAACAAAGGCTGGTTAATGTTCCTTAATATTAATTGACACTTAATATAACGAATATAAGATAGTAGTGCGAAAAAATACGGATTTATTTTTCAAGTTACTTACGTTGCTATCTATGAATACTCTTTTTTATTTTTGCACGAATGTCTTCATTCAATTTTCAACATTTTAACTTCAGTACAGTTCAACTTTGTCTTCAAAGAAGGGAAAACCCAAAGATAAGTGTATAGACAGTGAGAAGGAGCCTTGAGAAAAAATCTCAATAGATCTTTTTTTTTAGAATACTGGCTGCTTCCAAAAGTAACTTCATGTCCAAGAGTGCAGTTCAAACGATAGTAATAAGAGTCATACCAATTCTTATATATTTAAAACAATGTATTCTATATTTTCATTACATCAACATCTGTGACATTTCTAAGTGGATTCCGTTATCATGATTAGCATGACACTTTCACTATCTGCTAAAGAAAGTAATGTTTCTCTTTAGGTTTGTAGTTACAGGAAGATACGAAAAGGGTGTATCTTTGTGTACTATTATATAAATGGAGTTGGAATACGTGTAATTTAATAGGATAACTTCAACAATGAAACTAAAGTTTCCACTTCAAGAAAATAGATTAATTGTGAAATAAGATAGTCATCCCTAGAAGATTTAGTTTTGGTCATTTTTCTAAGGAGTGAAGAGTCCTGCCACAACGGTGTCAGGCGTCTCACGTTAAGTATGACACACTGTGACGACAGACAATGATATGCACGCATGTACGTTGAATTAAATACGAATTAAACTATAAATGTTTTTTTTTATCATGACAAGTATTTGTAATTACCCCTTGAACTTTTGAAATTTTCTCATTTTTAGGGTTCCGGAGTTCACGTCTCGGAACACTTAAAGTTTTTCATGTCCGTCCGTCATCCGTCCGACCGTCCTTCGCTTACCTCCCAAACGGTTTGTGCTAGAAAGATGATACTTTGCATGGATGTATTGTAAAGTGCTAAAATATAAGTAGTAATCTGTAGAAATCGTAGTGGGTAGTATATTTATAAAGTTTATTTTTTTTTATAACAACCGTATGTACATTTTATATACTGCTGTTTGCGTTCCCTATCTGAATATATAAATAAATTAAATAGAGTTGATTTTTTTTCTCACTTCTTAGATAGATAGACAGATTTTTTAAATACAATGAGAGGTTATTAAGACGTTTATTTGATTTAGGTATCTGTTTGCGCGATATTCAATTTTATAGTGCATTTTTTTTGCAAAAACAGGGAGTACCCCTAAAATCTAAACGGCTGACTAAAAAAATCTGAAAAAATGATGATGGTTGTCCATGTAATGAACTTTGAAAGAAAACTATAACGGCTTAGATAACTTAGTTAGTTCTGGATTTATGGAGGCCTAACTTAAAAAAAAAACTTCGTAAAAAATAACGAAATAATAAGTAAACATGTAAAATATTAAAAATAAAATCATAACAAATTGGTTACTACGGAACCCTATTGTATCCGTGGCCTGACATGCACTTGGCCGGTTTTTTTATTTATCTTAATGTATTATCAGTTGTTGTCACGAGTCCGTTTATCTAAGAATAGATGTGAATGTGACTGGAGGCACCAGTTCGCTCTATATTTTTAAAAAGCACATTATCTACATGTTATCTCATTATTTAAGGCGAATATTAACAAATACCAAATGATATCACTCACGTTTTGTGCCATGTGCACAGCGATTAAATGTCAATAATTATATACTGTATTATTTAACGAGTACAAAAAATATTTTAGTATTGGCATGTGATAAAATATATAGAGTGCTCACGTGTTTTGGGGGATTACACTTACTGACATTGTTTTCAATATTCGGTAAAAAAATTATTTCATGTTATGATAAAATGGATGAATCACTGTGGCAATTTTTGAGAGGTGATACAGCTAAGAGTGAGACTAAATAAAGGTCAAGTAGTGATAGAGGAAAGTCACACGATACGTACGTTAAAATAGAAGAAAATTGGAGATTGTGTTTTTTATTTTTTTAAAGAAAGATATAGTTTGCGATCTATATTTACGTAATAATATACAAAATCAATATATAAAGTGACTTTGTAAGTTTGAAATAAATTTACTTGATTTCTTTTAACTACAATAAGTACGTCAATCGTTTTAAAAAATACGAGGTCAAATGGAGACAACCGCATTATAGTAGGGAAACACAAAGGCAACTTTCTGATTAACATACGTAATGCGATATTTGCGTTACAAATTATGTAGATCAATAAATAGATAAAGACCACAACAAAAATTTCCAGCACTTTGTTTTTATGCTACATTGTTTACGTATTGTATTAATTTGGTTAACCTTCTTTTAGTATAATTTTTAATGAACCAGCTCGGAAAAGAGTTCATAAGTTTTAAGATATTGGTCAGAATACCATAATATAGGTGCTGATATCTACAAGTCGCTCATAGCCCAGTTGCACTCGGTGATTAGAAACAATCAGCGAGGGCAAGCAACGACGGCGTGGTCAGTACCTGGATGGGTGACCGCTGGTGGCATGTTACCATGAGCGTCTCCGTGATTCGGAGGTCACGTTAAGCAGTCGGTCCCGGTTGTTATCATAGGATAACAGTCGTGAAGCTTAGTTGGAGGCCTTCGGGCAGCTTAATAGTGTGCAAACAAAGAGTTGGGACTCTTTGATTGCACACAATAGATTTATCTATAGGTGATTAATTGATAAAAATATTTTTGGCGCATGAAGTTTCAAATCTACTGTTTGGAATGAAAATAATAGTTTAAATATTCGTGACTCCCGCCTTTCTTAAATTTTATCTCTTATTCTATCCAGATATCGATGCCATGGAACAGATCGCAGACCGCGATAAGGCCGCCATTTGTACAACTTTTTTGTTTTGTCTTCTGAAATATAATATTGTAATTATTTTTACAAACTATAATTGTGTCTTTGTGTTATTGTACATAGAAAATAATTTAAAAAGGCATGGGCCGACATTATTGAAATATTTTCAGAAAGCATCCCACGCTTGTCTACATTAAAATAATTTAAATTATTTTCTACTTTTTAGTTTAGTTACTTCATTGAAGTGTGTTTATTTAAACTTTTTTATTTATTATTTTTTTATTTTATATTACTGTATTATCATTGGTCCTCGATAAGTCTACTAAGTTTAAATGAAACTGTCCGTTCCAAACATACAGGTGAAGCTAATAAAAAGCGTATTATAATAACTGACACAGTAAATGTAGAATGTTTACTATTTCTACAATTTATTTAAATTAAAGCTGACGGTAGATATTTATTAGCAGGCGCGGGTAAGGTCGGTGAGGGACGAGGTGACGGTCACGGTCGAGGACACGGCCTTGACACGCGCTGCGCAGCCTCCGCGGCTGCTCGTCCCGCTCACCCGCGCATCGCACTCCTGCCTTCCACGCACGCTTTCATTTGTAATTCCTTAGATATTTACAGAATTACCAACATAATGCTCTTTATATGAATAGGAAATCCAAAATTTTCCATAGTATCATTAATGGTTTATTTATTATTTTTGTTCAAAAACTAAAGAAATATCTTTAGTTCTTGAAATACAAGAACTTTCATACAGACACAGACTACACAATCTTTCAGTTTTAAGTCGTAGCTTTGCTATGGTGAAGCTGCTGAGAACTGCATGCTTGTCTGACAAAAAACCTAACAAGCTTTTTCGTTTGTTGAACGTGTGTAAATCTTCTTTTCGAACTTTTTTTTTTAGGTTTCACTAATACGAGTATACAATATGGATTTTAACTTCTCTTAGAAGTGGTATTATAAGTTCATCATACCGTGTTTGCCTGTGTGACTTTGCATTAGTCACTGAATGTGCAACAATGCATTCATATAATAGTGTGTTCGCTAACTGCATCAAAGTTCTAGGGTTGACAGATTGGTTTCGTATATGTCGTTGTCAATCGTTTAGTTAGATAATGTTGTTAGTTATAATACAACAAAATCTATATAATCTTTTATAGAATAAAAACTTTTAAGTAAAATACAACAAAATCTATGTAGTCTTTAATTTTATTTTACTTAGTTTAGTAACTGCCCTGTAACTGCAATTATATTGCAAATAATATTGTATTTTTTATTACTCATTGTTTTAAAATACGAGGTCCTTTTTAACAGACTTTACCTTTTGCTTGAATTTTTCAGCGGTATTAGTGAGTTTATGGTGTCGAAATTTATGCTGGTTTAGTTCATGTTCAACAATTCGCATAAAAATAAAGGACGCCAGGATGGGCTCCAGTAGAATAAAATTTAAAAAGGCAAAATTACACTGTCACATGTATTAATATTTATGATGCCTTATTAGTAAGTAGGCTCATGCCTAGACACAAGCCGAGGAACTGCAGCAATCTAAATTAAAAGTACTCATCTAGTTTTTTTTTTGTAATTAATGTAAAAAATCTTTCTTCTTTATGAAAATATCGTTCAGAAGTCGGTACTTTAGTCCTTGGTCTTTGATATTCTGATAAATTTACATTTATGCGATATTAATTATAATAAGTGTAATGCCATTTCAAATATCTTTGTGTATAGGTTTCTACTGCTTTATTCCCGTGATTGATGCCCTGGATGATTAATTCAAAATACCATTCAAATCATAAAACATATTACTAACTAATTATTTCCATATTTTTCTTACTCTTTCTAACATCTTTTTCGTAGCTGTATTTAAGTTGATTAAACAAGCTGGCAGGTTAAAATTTAAGATCATAAATATCTGAACCAACAATTTTTGAGTTTTATTTACATTCCTGACGACTTATTTTTTTAATTTTCCCTTTAGACGTTGATTCTTTTGTATTTAAACTTTTCTTGTTTATAACCCGTTGACCTTCAAAACAAGCTTATCAAGTTCAAAGGCGATAACGACAAGTCACGTAATAAGTGAAAGATAGCATCAACAACAAAGCATTTTCGTAGGAATTTAAATAATTTAATTAAACTGAAAGTAGTCTCTGTGTTATAATTTACAGTAGTTTTGGAAAGAAAATGTTTCACGTATTTACTAACTAAAAAGTAATCATCATTCATCATCATCATCATCATCAACAGCCTTTAATAGACCTCTCCAAAAGGGAAGTCTCTGGAAAAAACAATAATTATTTCAGAATTAGTAGGGATGAAAGTTGACAAAAAGTTAATAAATATGGAATAAAGAGTTAAAGAAGGTTGTCTATGCTCCGGTGAAGTTGCAAAACCTTTTCAAATCTTTTGATAATGGCATAGGGCGAAACCAGTAAGGGTTGAAGTGAACTAAATTAGCGGAATAAGTAGGTACAACTAAGTTTGATTCTAGAATGTATTTTAGCAAATTCCATCAAGTGCCGAGAATCAAGAGATTAAATTAGATAAAAACATAGTTTGTAAAATATTTATTGAGGATATGGAAGAACATACTTAGATACTAACTATCCAAATTTATACTTCTTTACTAATATTATAAATTCGAATGCAACTTATCTGATTGTTTTTTAAGTTTTCACGGCCAAACCAGTAAACCAATACTGATGAATTTCGGGACAGAGACTGATTGGAACTTAGAGAAGGACATAAGTTACCCTTTGTAGCGATAACCGAGATTTATGCGGGTGCAGCCGCAGACAAAAGCTTGTTTAGTAAAATTAACTTATACTTTTGAAATATTTGCTTCAACATGAAACAAAACCGAAGACTGCACGTTTGGCCTAGTGGCTGTAGCGGTCGCCACGCAGCTTTCCACTGCGCCAAGTGTTGTGACCCACATAGGACAACACTTTGTTTGAACGAATTGTTGTTCTGAGTCTGGATGTTCTTTGTGTCCGTTTCGTGTATGTTTGTAAAGTCCTCTATGACACAGGATGAATATCCCTAATGCGGGAGCTATTTAAAAAAAAACAAAGCACAAGCACTCAATAGTGCTAAAGTGAATCCACTCCTTGTTCTTACCAGGAAGTTAATATTTGTTTTGAAAATTTTCATAGGACTGTGGTTTATGCAATTGGTATAAAATAAACAAAGCCGGATGTTACTCCAAACCTCGATATTTTGTAATTACAATAATTTACTATATTACACATGTTTGTACGCAGACACACGTTACGACGATAGAATTCTCTGCTAGTCAGAACCAAGTCAATAACCAACCAGAAGCAACAGGGATCAACGCTAAGTCGACGATTATGGAGCTGCGCATATGGATAAAGTTTTACAAAAACAATGTACGAAAAAATTTTTCACCTTTAATAGTTCTACAAACAAGAGACGCTGGCGAGGTTACGTGGGTCAGCTAGTATAGAAATAAGTCTGCAAGTCACCTAAACACATTCATTATATAGAAATTAATATTTAGGACTAAATTTTGATCGTTTTCTATAGAGTGACAGGGATTAAAAAAGAGATATAATAAAAAAGTGTCATTTAAAAAATAGACATGACAATGTGCAATGCATGTGCAATGAGTACATAATAAAATTACCGGCTCTTGTACTATTATATAAATTAACGATAGATAGATCAGTTTATTTCAAATAGGTGAGAAGATCGACACTGGATGGCGGTAAATGTACTTTTTGGCATGTATAACGTTGCTTCTGACTATATTATTAGTTCTTATCAGTAGTTCGTTTCTTACGCACTATGTTTTTTCACACAAACATCCAAAATATAGCAACAGACTACTATCGCTTACTATACAAAGACCGTAGTTCAAAAGAGCCGAAAATACAATTGCCCTATAGAGGATATTATAATATACTAAACTAAACTATAAGACAGAAAACACAGAACTTGTAACTGATAGATGTTTATGTTATTTTAGTATTGGAAGTAGAAAAATGTATCCGGATAAAATCACTAACGAACTCATCACCTCATCTTCGTTGCCTTTATTATTCCCTAGATTATTTGGGGTCGGTTACTAGGTCAACCGGTTTACCTGAATATCAGCTTTTACACAGAGCGACTGGCATCGGACCTCCGCAACCCTAAGGGTGACTGAATTCGAAGGTTGAACTATTTGTTAGTGTATTTGAGGGCACTGACTTCCCAATAACGATTGCCATAGTTGTTCATGACAACGCGACCGACGACTTAACGTGTTTTCCGAGGTTCGGACGGGGAACACTGCCATCTTCCGGGCTGCTATTAAGAATTTCTTTTAGAAAAACCCAACAGCAGACCGTCTTGGGAATTGAATCCGAGACCTCTTGATCTGGAGTCTGTGAATCAAAAATGCGCTCATGAGAGATAAAATTAAAGATCCAAGCTCAACACTAATAAATGTCTTTAACGAGTCTCTATATACCGGCAGCATTCCAAGCCAGTGGACGGAATCTCACTTAATACTCCTACACAAGAAAGGTACAAAAGTAGTGACACACGAGCTTACGTATTGCCTGATGTTAAATGATTACCGCCGCCCATGGACACCTGCAACACCATGGCGTCACAGGTGCCTTGCCTGCCTTTGGGGTATATGCCTCCGGTATCCTCACTCACTCGATGAAACACAGCGCAAGCGCTGTTTCACACCGGTTTTCTGTGAGGCAGTGGAATCATTCCGGTCAAACCGGCCTATTCGTGCTGAAGCGTGGCTCTCCCACGGTGAAGTTTCTCTCCTCTCAAAGTAATCCTGGATAGAATATCACTCACACTTGACGAAAATCAACCAGCAGAACAGGGAGGATTCAAAAGTCAAATAACTCATACAAAAATACAACGAGTACAACAAAACCATAAACACCATAGGGAAAAATTAGCAACGTGTCAGAGAGGCATGAAAAGAAGCATGTAAGGCCTGTAATTAATAGATTAAGTTACAAGTAAAGAGATCAGGCGCAAAACCAATGTAACAGACATATTGTCAAGTATTGACCAACATAAAAAGGAGGTGCGCAGGCTACGCTGCTAAAAGCAAAAGTGGAGTAAACTGGTGACAGAATGGGATAGAACTACGAGCCGAGGTCTTAAAGCAAGAAGATGGGAGGATGACCTAAAAATGACATTAGGACTACTATCGATGACAGTACCGACAGATATGAACAATGGAGAGAGATGCAGGAGGACCTTTGCCATAAGGGATATCTTCTAATTTAAATGTAGCTTTAAAAAGTTTAACGTTCTTTTTAAATCATTTTCATACAGTTTTGTTATATTATAATTTCATTAAAACTGTGTATTATAAAAATGATTTTTTTTGGCAATAAAGGCTTTATTTTTATTATTATATATGAGTGTTTATAAAGTTTTTATAATGTGTGCAACACCGGTACATTAAAAAAAAGGTATATACCTTTTTTTATATAGCTAGTTTATCGTAAAATTGTAAATGACGTTAGATCTGTCTAAAGCTTGTTTATAATTTTAGGTAGAAAATGACCTATCGTCGGAGATCGTTTTTTGTTTTTGCAGAAGACGGTCCCCATTTCATGTCATCCACATTTTTTATATTTTTTATCATTAATTCCATCACGACGAAGATTTTAAGACTTGGAAGACTTAGAATTGAAGACATTAAATACTTGACATTGGCAGAAATAGCTGATCCGGCTGGTTGCCATATCATCAAAAGAAGAAGAAGAAGACCTATCGTCAAATAATGTTCTTTTTTAATTATTGTTCCTCTTTCTTATTTGCTTCATTTAATAATTGCAAGAAGACATCTAGGCAGAAATATAAAGTAAGCAACTACGAAAGTTTGGATTCAAACCTAATTGATCTGTGTCCGGTTGGGCTGTTTATCTTCGCTTTACACCCTTTTCACTTATAATGTATCCTATACATATAGAATCCTAGAAATAAAAACAATCTTAAGGTGTAGAAGGTGTATATGTGTCATAACCTCGCGTCAATTTTAGCTTTCATTTTTAATTTATTTAGAAGTTACTGCACATGTTAAGGCGTCCTTAATGCCATGAAGCATTCTCTCCCATTCAGGTGATGTTGGACTGTGATGCGGTATAGAATTTTTCACGCACTGTATTTTTTATAGTACTTTATACATTATGATTTGGTAAAATCAAGAATTATCCCGTGTTAATATGCTCTTGATCTGGCATGTTATGAGAAGTCTATTTTAGTTAAGTAATAGTAGAAGCCAATAAATTTGGTCGATATTAAAACACCTGATAGTCTCTAGTCTAATGCACAGAAGTCTTTTGTACCATAAATTTTTTCCTAAGTAAAATAGATTGTTTAATCTAAAAAAAAATTTCAGTAAACCTGATGTGGATACTCAAACTGCACTGATTTATATTTACGTCCAAGAAGGTAGACATATCACTAAAACGTTCGCTGCACTAGTACTGTCACAGCCTAAATTAGTGTATCATTAATGATGGCAGCATAGGTACTATAAGTGCAATAGTACCGTGATGAAAGAAACCTTGCTCTGTATTTTTTTTTTGTAATTCTTAAAAAATGAATCCTTGCTAGATCGATCTATCGCCACCGAATCACTCTGTATACATAATTTTATTTTATGAAAATCTTTGGGGTTATTTCCGAGATTCTGATTATACATATACACGAATTGCTCGTTTAAAGCTATTAGATATGATCGGTCAAAGTTTAAAAATATAGGGTGAGGGAGTTTATTGTCTCAAGTGTGCAGAGTGTAATCGTTTTCATTAGCTCAACGAACTGAGAAGAGTCGAGAGCGGCCGATCTGCGATGGGAGCATTGCAAAAACTGTGTTGCGTGGCGGTGGCGCGCCGGATACGGGTTCCCGATGGAGTAGGAGCGACGCGCGGGAGCGGGGCGCGGGCCCGGGAATGCATCGGGACGTTGACTGTCTGGGCCCTGCCTGCGTTATCTGCAGTTGCCCTTTCGTATGATGCACCGTAACCCTCTTTCCACCCTCGCTTGTGGGGGCTACCAGACTACTGCAGCCCCTTCCATTGGAAAATTTGCTATTGACCTGAAATAAGAAGGTAAACATGTTTTTAGTAAGGTCAATGAACTTGATTAGATATAGGTATGTAATTGTTATTGATAGCATGTATCCGGAATAAGCGAATGTCTACATAGATATGACTTGGACAACGTGACGACGTTACTCTGTGCATTAGGTAAATAGAAAGCTTTTTGTTTATCTTCTGAAACGTGTCTTTGTAACAGTCGTTTTTCCATTGTTCTGATTACAGAAAAGATAAGGAAAACATTGGCAACGATTATGAATTTTACGTAGAAACAATGAGATGATTATCATAGTATTTTAATTTGTAAATTTTACAATAGACACTTGAAAGTTTTAGTTGCTAATAATGAGGACATGTGATAACACATAAGTTATTGCCGCCGAACCTTGAACCTGTAGTGTAAGGACCTTCACAATGTCTCGTTGATTGTTTATTAAGCATTGTTACATGTCGAGTTTAAATACAGCTGTATTGATTGTTCTTAGTGGTGTAGATGTATTATTTGCAACATCGCTTGCTGTCTTAATAAAATCAAGCCTTTCGTTTTATATGATCTGATTCTATTGGCACAAAACCTTTAAACAGATAAATTTTAGTTCTATTGATTTTTTGTTGAACGAAGCTACGATATATTTTCTATGATAAAAATCTTGTTATCAAATTTTGTCTAATAGTTACGTTATGCATTTTCATACATAAGTTATCAGATCATGATTATAAAATGTAAGTAGTGCAACAGTTGCCGAAAAGTTTTAATAGAGGTAGAATTAAAGGATTCTTTCAACGTATGCTCATCGAATAATAAGTTTAGGAGAATAATAGTAATTAATGACTTACTCTACTCAATATTCAGTATCTAGACGTTAAAAGCGAAAGAATGAATAAGTTATATGAAAAAGAACTCGCGATAATAGAATAATTCGTGAGAACATGTAACACGACTATATTATTTTATCATAACATATTTCATAATAAATATTTTTGCCAAATATTTAACGATTTTCTGTATGTATCATTATACTAATATATACCTTACTAATATGTATGTGGCACAAAAATGTTTATCACAATATCATAACTTACTCATAAACCCTATATACTAAGGAGTACCAGTTTCACGGTTCCTTAAAAGATAGTTTGGGACGAAGGATTCAATTTTATTTTACTAAAGGTTTTAAATAATGATAACATGTGGCATATACACTCTCTTAGAAGAATCCTTGGAAATCCTAAAAAATCCTCCCGGTTAGAAATTTGAATAATCTTATTTATTATCAGAAATTGTCGTGGTCCGTTTCCTCTCTAAATCTATGGATACGCGTCTGTGTCTTCATAACAAGTTTATGTTGGAGATCGTTTTTTGTTTTTTCGAAAGACGGTCCCCATTTCATGTCATCCACATTTTTTATAATTTTTATCATTAACTCCATCACGACGAAGACTTGAAGACTCGAAAACTTAGAATTGAAGACTCGAAATACTTGACATTGGCAGAAATAGCTGATCCGGCTGATTGCCATATCATCAAAAGAAGAAGTTTATGTAAGTTTCATTACATTTTTTTGCAGTATTTGTATGATTTTATTGATCTAACCACTCTAGGTCTGTACTAAATGAAGAGTACCATTCTTAGAAAATCGCACGTTATTGTTCTTTTTTTTAAATTGGCACTTTGGCTGACTAGCAAGTACAGATGGAATCAACTATGCGATAAAAGATCTCACTCTGAATATTTAAGCAACATCTATGTTGTAGTCATTTTAAAGAATATTTTGATGAGAGAAGTAAGGAAGAAGGCATCTGGTATAGAACCATTCAACACCAGCCTGCTAGGATACCATGGTTTCTTAATAATAAGATAAATAGAAAGGTAATTGTTATAGCACACATAATGCGTTCAGGCCACTATCCATATGCAAAAAATTTGTTGAAACTTGCGGAGTCTTTGATGATGTCCAACACTTGCTAGTTGATTGTGTTAAACACCGAAATCAAAAGAACTCGTTGATGTTCAAATATAATTTTAATGCATTGATATTTGCACAACAATGACTTCCTCTGTCTCCAAGTTATTTAGTATCGTAGAATAAGCCACGATGGAGCTAAAATATTATTTTATAATAAAAACCTCTAAATTAATAAAGATATATAAAAAATGGCACTTATAAAATTGTCTTAATGAACTTCCTCCAAGGTCCAATTTATCTCTGTATCGAAATTAATCCAAATCGGTTCAGCGGTTTAGACATAGAAAGCGTAATAGAGTTACTTTCGTGTTTATAATATTAGGATGGATAACCCATCTGTGTCCACGTTGCAAAGGTATACTTAAGCTGCGTTTAAAGAGGGTTTGAAATTATGTTCAGCTATGTTCAATTGCACCTACTTCTATCGATAATGGTACAAACTTTACAAAGAGATTATTCAGGGCCACAGTTTTGGATCGAGCGACCTTGTAGCGCGTGTCCTCGGCCTGTGTCAACGACAGTGAATACTTCGGCCTCGGGGTGTTCTGAATATACTCCCTCCTCCTACAGTGTTTTCCACCCACCACCCCAAACCCTCTCTTCCCAACACCCTAAGTTGCTGCTTTCTTATTCATAATTGATTTCCAAAAATATTATGAACTTGAGATGTTTGTGATCGAGTAATTAATAATAACGCTAATAACTGCTGGTTTGGTTCTTAAGTAGAAAAATAAGTAAAGTGTTACTTTGTCCTTGTAGTGTTGGCTACAATAAACTTTATTGCATAGGGGTTTATAATATTAACTTGAACGAAATTAAAAGACATTCATTCATTAATAGACGAGAAATATTTTTGAGAATAGTTCATTCCAGCTTTTAATTATAATATATTTTTTTTATTTACTGTTATCGGTTCGAATAAATTCCAACACGACCGTTGCAAAATTGTAATAATGCACTTAATTTTATAATATCGATGGTAGCTAGCTTATGGCGTTCTACACATCTATAAAACTGCATATCGTGAAAAATCTGAAAAACTGCCTGATGGTAGTCCATGTAATGAACTTTAAAGAAAAACCGTAACGGTTTAGATAAGTTTGTTAATTCAGAAACTTGTAAAATGCGCTTACTTAGAAAACTTCGTACAAAAATACGAAAGTATAAGTAAACATTATTCATGGTAATAAATACCAACCCCGGCTTCTAAACTGGATATATTCCATTATGCATAGCACGGAACCCTATTCTGTGCGTGGCCTGATACGCACTTGGTCCGTTCACTGCCGAATGAAGGCCTCACCCAAAAAGCGCCAACCATGCCGGTCTTGGGTAGGCCGCATCCATCCGCTGCCAGCCGTCGGTCAATCGAGCCGCAGGGCACCCTACACTAAGTTAGCCTAATTGTAGTCTGCACTGTAATATTTGTCGGTTCCAGCGACCATCAGTCTGCCGGGGATATGACCGGCCTACTTCCACTTCAGCGTGATGATCCTCCGTGTGATATCGATTACTCCAGTTCTCTTCGAATTTTATCGACTAGAGAAACACCCAGCATCGCACGCTCCATTGCACGCTGAACAACTTTAAACTTGCAAACCAGACCAACGGTGGTACACATCTTGGCTCCATATGTTATTATGGACAGGATCCACTGGTTAAAAGCCTTGGATTTCAGTGATTTTCGGATCAACGACTCACCGATATGACGAAGCTTCCCATATGCTGCCAAGCCTAATTCTTCTATCGGCCTCCCGATCGAGGTTGTGCCGGCCAATGGTTAGTTTAGTCAAGATTGAAGAATTCTTCCACAACCTCGATAATAACAGCATTAACGGCCACAGTATTCAGAGGTACATGCATATTATGCATGATTTTGGTCTTATCAATGTTCATCCGGAGTCCCACTCGTCTCGAAGAGTCGTTCAAACCGTTCAGCATTTCTTTGAAATCATGCAGAGACTTTGCCAGGATCACAATTTTGTCTGCTAATCGCAAATTTGAGATGTATTAAGGTAAATACTGATTCCCCGACTATTACAATCAAGTGTTTTGAAGACATCCTCCAATGTGTCGATAAACAGTTTTGGAGAAATTATATCTCCTTTTCTAATCCCACGATGCAATGGTTTTGTGCTCTGTTCTTGTACTTAAACGGTCATCGTTGCGGCTTTGTACAGACATCTCAGAACTTGGATATATCGGCAGTCGACTAGGCACCTCTGCATGGTTTCCAGGACAGTCCAGGTGTCAATAGTGTCGAAGGCCTTCTCGTAGTCCACATACGCTAGGCAGATAGGCTAATTGTATTCCTCTGTCTTCTAAATAATTTGCCTTAATTTGTGTATGCAAGTTTGGCAAGAAGATTTGTAATGACACTCGCTGGTGTGTCTCGACTGGCGTCCTGGTCTTTTTGGTCTAAAGTCGTCTTGCGTATCAGGTTATTGTTGGCGTTATCTACGTCCTGCACCATTTCCAACATGAGAATCGGTTTCGGTTTTCCAATTAGAAGTTTTCACTCCCATCTTTGACATGGGACAGAGATAGTCTAAGAGTTGACTTCATCGGGCGTACCCCTTACGAGTCGATGATCGCTACCTGTATTGAAGCTGTTGATTACAGAGACATCCCTGAATATATGACGCTTGTTTATGATGATGAAGTCGATCTCATTCTTTGTCACAATATTGGGGCTTCGCCAGGTACACTTCCTTTGGGCCTTCTTTTGGAAAAAAGTGTTCATCAGATAGTACTTCAAGAAAGTTTATCAACATTTGCCCCCGTTTTCTACGTTTGTTACTAAACGGTCCCGTGGAGGAACAGGTCACAATATTCGTCCAACACAAAGGGAGGATCCTCCGACCAGGCAAGGTGACCATGCCTGGCGGGCCACTGCCCAACGGTTGATGTTGGGAAGTTGTATATATGTTTATTAGCGCGAGAACTTATATTCCGCGATGCAGAATTGTTACCTTTTTCGTACACTACGTTATTCCGTAGTTAGTAGGTACTAGTATATTTCTGTTGCGGTGCATTTGGAAGTCGCCACTTCACTTCCCTCCAAGACCTGAGGTCGATTGATGAGTCAGCTATATGTGCTCTGATGCGGAGATTGCCAGTGACAGGAGTGAGTAGTTTCCAGTGAGTCGGAACTGAGTACCGCAAGTTCCAGTGAGTAGGAACTGAATACCGCTAGTCCCAGTAAGTCGGGGCTGAAGTCGGCTGATCCCAGTGAGTCGGGATTTCATGCGTTGCGCAGTTCTGCGGTAAAGTCCCCAGTGAGTCGGGGCGGTTGCTGCGTAGACGGGAGAGAGACGTTCTGCTTACATGGACCGTAGGTGCAGTGGCTGTGCCTAGACGCTGATGAGGCTGTAAGGGTAATGTTGCGTGAGCGGTCGCTTCCTGCATGTGGCGTATCCCTGTCGAGGCCGAGGTTGCTGGCTGGCTGAGACTTGCTGTGGTAGTGAACATGATGGTGGCGATGGATGGACTGCTGATGTTCATTTGTTCTTTCGAAGACTGCTTCCAATTACGTCAGGGTCACGATTGGGGAGGAACGTGTATCTTGTCCCTCCAAATCTCCAAAGGGAGGAACCTCCGGCCAGGCAAGGTGATCATGCCTGGCGGGCCACTGCCCAACGGTTGATGTCGGGAAGTTGTATACATGTTAATTGGCGCGAGAACTTCTTTTGGGCGATGCCGGATTGGTAGCGTCTTTGAACACTACATTACTCCGTAATTCAGTGTATCTTCGGTAGATGGCGCTGTAGTATATTATTCTGTTGCGCTGCATGTGGATCCACCACAGTCTGGATTAGCCATATTCTTGTACTTCCGTGTTCGCATTGAAATCGCTCATGACAACCGTTAGAAAGTGTTGTTACGAGACAGAGCCCTGACTATGTCTTTATACAGAGCTTCGACTACTACTAGTTAACATCACGCTTAGGCGTTGCGTGTAAATTGCGTGGGTCAGCTAATATTTTATTAAAATATTTTTAACATAAAATATTGGCGTGAAACAAACGTTGTACACATATACATGTGTTAAACGCCATATAAAGATTAGTTCTAGAAAAATATTATATATTGGTTGTAGTAGTCGAACAATTCATTCAAAAAACACACGATGTTATAGGAATTTCGTTTAAATGGGTTTTCGGTGCAAACCTAACGTAACGTGTATATCGCTATATAATAATAGAAAGTATTAGTGATAAATAAATCCCTAGTCATATACTAATATGCCTTAACATATGCAAGTGGGTCATTACTTTATAGTTATCCGAAAAAATATCTTATTTATAATCCTATTACGATTACTAGCATTATAATAACGATATAGGAACGATTAAGACATATGATTATATAGTTGATTGCTATTTAAATTGTTGGATAATTTTACTTGGGTCGTAATATTGTTTTAGAATTTTTATGTAGTATAAATTTATGTCTTTTTCCAAGTCTCGGTATACTATTCTTTACCGCGAAAATCGACTAAAACACGGGCGGAGTCGACTTAAAATTATTATGTGAAAAAACACCAACATTATAAACGAATCTACACACTTTGAAACGATGGCAATGTATACTGATGTTAGGGGAAGTATTTTTGGAACGGAATGTTAAGTTTAAAATTTCCGAACTGGCAAAATCGTCAATAACCGATTACATTTTTGACACACAAGTTTATACGAAGTTTTTATGTTTCTCTAATGTAAGACATCAAAGTTAAAGAATTGTTTATTTACAAGATTGTACATAAAGTAGTGCTGCAGGGCGGAGTGCGACGGCCTCGGCCCGGGGGTAGTGAATGCGAGGGCGACGACTGCCACCTAAAGCCCGACATTGGAGTATCCTCACGAGGTCATTACACTGATGCCGATGCACTCCTCAAGGTTTTCAAGCATTATAAAATTATACCAACTGAAGCCAAAAATAACTTTAATGGCTGACTTTTAAAATAAATGAAATGTCATCACAAATACAATAACTGAATATGTGATTGACCTATTTGTCGATGTCAAAAACAGAAGGAGTTGCTCAATTCAGTTGTATCATACACGATTTAATGGAATTCGTCATCGTGATAAATCTTCAGACAACAGCACACGAGGTTCAAGAGATATGACATCCTCAGTCTCAGTAACAGGATCAAAAACAAAGATTAGAGCTACGCCACGCCTATGGAAGTTCACTATTATTGAACAATATTTGAATTGACTTGAAGTCAGTCTACGTAGTCTCTTATTATTTCTGTACAGAATGCTATGACGCAGTATTAAAAAAATATGTAAAAACATTTACTTCGTGTACGTTTTACACTTGCTTTTTAAAAGAGAAGCACGTCATAAATATTTTTATGTATATATATGTACATATATTTATAAATAAGAACGATTACTAAAAGTCCGTGATTACATAATAATTCATCATCGTCATCCTCCGAAAATTATCCCAAACGTGAGATTTTAACGACTACCATCAGACCTCCATAACCCAAGTATGAGCCGATATTGAAGTTCTGTAGATCAACTATTGTCTGACTTTATTGGGTTCCAACTATCCGTAATAATTGGTACAATTGTTCGTTCGACAACAGGGATCAACGACTTAACGTACTTTCCAAGACATGGAGGGGTAACCAATTCATATTCTGAACTGACTAGGATTACTAAACTTTGCAATGTAACCTTACTCGGTTATTACTCATATTGACATTTACGGTTACATAATATCTATTCTTTTAAAGCAATTATTACGTATGGAATTACCATAACTTTAGACTCCCTAACGCTTCTTTGACCAGGTTGCACGAGCCAAGAGTCATTCAATGGGTGCACGCCACTCGCTTAGTTGGAAGTGTCTCCACCTATCCAAACATTTTCTATATTTTGAAATATTCGCCTTGTCTTATGTATTTGTGTAGGTCTGATGTATAATTGCATTTGTTTCTTGAATTGCAGGTCACGATGGGTAATATTAGTCAATTTTTCTTCATGTGAATTATCGCCGTTCCAATAGGCATTAAGATTAGTTTTGAAAAACTGTTTTGTGATGTTCGGAAGTATCTCTTATTATCAAAAACAATCATATTTAAAAAGAAAAGATTTAGTAGAAAATGGTGCGATTAAAATTTTAAGTTTAAAATTCACGCGTCACGTCGCAGAGGTGACTTTAACGTTTGTCAATTATAGCACTTAAAAACAGTAAACTGATCGTGGATTATAGAAACGTAACGTAACTCGCTCTGATTGGTGTTCAACTTAACATGGCGGATTGCTATATTTTGTAGTTATATTTTTGTTAATTAAATATTAATCTCACTCTAAATATGAAATAAATACGATCTTTATTCTCTATGTACCCCGTGTCATAAGATAATTATATAATTTAAGTTGTTCTTGATTATTGTCATCATGCCTATTATAAATGAACAGAAATAGTACAATGAAATTAGTAAAATAGAGCTTATGTCTAAGAAAAGAAATGTATGTCGCGACGATGCATATTGATCGTCATAGACTGCGACGGAGGATGCCATCCTGGGATGCATTTACACCGAAGGCATGCACATTTTAAAATATTTCAGTAGCTTGCTGTTCATCAGATATTTAAATTCATACAAGGAAATCAAATTTTCATAAGTTTCTTAAAAATCTAGCGAATGTGTAAAAAGTTACTGAATTATCAGTTCACTTTTGATAATGGAGTAAAGTTTTTGTATTTCAACCAAGCAAAAAAAAGGCTATATATATGTTATTAGAATTATTAACTTCAGGAAATTAAATAAAAAAATATTTGTAAAATAACACACACAATGTGTAACCCAGGCCAGGTATTTCGTTTGTCGTGTGTACGTTTAGGTATAATAAGTGTTAATATCATATGTAATAATTACAACACATACGCAAGTTTTTGCAAATACTTGTACAGGAATGAACTTTGAACTAGATTTTTATTTTTTTTAATTTCTTCTTAGTCTTTATTATTCCTAAGATAATATGGGTCGGATACAAGTTTAATTGGTTTTACCTGAATATCAGTTTTTCCACAAAACGACTGGCATCGGACCTACACAACCCTGAAGTTGAACTGAATTCGAAGATTGAACTATTTGTCAGTATGTTTAAAAGAACCGACTTCTCAATAACGATTTCCATAGATGTTCATGATCACCGGAATCAACAGGGGCGTGAAAATAGGCCATTAAGAATTTCTTATCAGAAAACCCAACAAAACTTTTCATCCGACTTGGGAATGGAACCCGAGACCTCTTGGTTGGCCATACATTTTAAATAAGAACAATGATACTGTTTTGGCGTTGATCATTGTTTCATTCATTTGATAACATATTGTTTACAATACTGGTGAAAATAGTAGACTACACAAATCAACTTTAATAGCAAAATTTAAAGATGAACTTCTAACAAGGTTTTATCCTACTTTTCATGGGAAATCTTGCAAATAAATTTTTTATACACTACTTCTACAGAATAAGTAAAATTTTGCGACTTTTAGGGCACAACAATACAGATGGATACTAAGAATATGGTGTAATGGAAGAAGTCGACTAATACCACTTTTTTATCTTCTTAGTTTAAGACCGTTTTTCTCATTGTATTTGTTTGACTATAGCTACAAAGTGGGATAAGATTGATTTATTTAACAAGAAAAAAATTGAAAACTATAACCTCACGCAAAACCTTTTGATCCATAATCACGAATCTATTGACACCTCATTCGTAAAAACCGATCCAGTAGTTAAGGTGCTACGGTGGCACAAAGAAACATACATAAACTGGCAAAACTATTACCCTTCCTTTTGGCTTCGCTGTAGTCAGTTAAAAATAGATAGCTAATAACAGTTTCAAATTTATAACAAGATATATTCAAACTTTTTATACAGTAAATATCAAAATACACATAAATATTATTTCGGTGTAAGTGCAGTTCGTCTCGGTTTCGCTGCGTAATAATGCATAAAAGCGCATGCGTGCGACGCAGACGCGGCGCTCAACTATCTCTGCCACCCTAGCTCCCTATTGCGCCGTGTCCTGGTGCCCTTCCATGCTTTCCAACTTTCACTCCCAACATTAAACCATAAAGCTACCCATAAAGCGTTCATAGACTTATTTAATTTGCTAGATAAGTTAAGACAATTACTTTGTATTGAAGCGAAGTCAGTAAATAGTTCTCTATTTCAGACTCATATTTTATATTTATAGGCCAACGTTTAAAATTTGATTAAGTCTCATCGTATTGAACTACAAAAAATCTGCAAATTGCTAAAACATTAAAAATTGGAATACATTGATTTATAAAATTATTATATTTAGGTACATACTCAGTATGTTTAAAAAAAATAATCCACTATGACTGTAACTCACGCCTGTTTTGTACTTAAACTTTCTTGTTTAAAAATTATTAAAAAGTTTTAATGCAAACAGTCCTAATCATTAACATCATCAATGTAAATATCTTTGTCACAATCAATTATCAACATATATAAACTGGAAAAACGATAACCCTTCCTTCTGGCTTCGCTGTAGTCTGTTAAAAATAGATAGCCAATAACCGTTTCAAATTTATAACAAGATATATTCAAACTTTTAATATAGTAAATGTTTAAATACACATAAACATTTTTTCGGTGTAAGTGCAGTTCGTCTCGGTTTCGCTGCGTAATATTGCATAGAAGCGCATGCGTACGACGCAGACGCGGCGCTCAACTATCTCTGCCACCCCTAGCTCCCTATTGCGCCGTGTCCTGGTGCCCTTCCATGTCTTCCAACTTTCACTCCCAACATTAAGCTACAAAGTTACCCATAAAGCGTTTCTAGACCTCTTTAATTTGCTAGATAATTTAAGACAATTACTTTTGTATTAAAGCGAAGTCAATAAATAGTTCTCTATTTCAGACTCATATTTTATGTTTAGAGGCCAACGTTCAAAATATGATTAAGTCTCATCGTATTCAACTACAAAAAAACAGCGAATCGCTAAAACATTCAAAATGGGAAAACATTGATTTTTAAAATTATTGTACATACTCAGTATGTTTAAAAAAGGAATCCACTATGACCGTAACTCACGCGTGTTTTGTACTTAACTTTCCTGTTCAAAAAAATATAAAAAAGTCTTAATGCAAACAGTCCTATTCATTAACATCGATTTCACGATTATCATATGAGATAGATACATTCAGATATTTCATGACGGGAGATTTTTTATGAACAAATCAGTAACTGTCGTATTTCCTCATTCCTCGTTTTTGTTGCTGCTATTGCTGTCTACCCTACTTCCCAACAATTTTATTGATTGTAAGTTGCAAATTGTTTTTTTTGTGTATGAGATGTGTAAAATAAATATATGATATATGGCTCTGATCGTCTCTATATTTGTTAATCTGATTTACTGCCGAAATTGTTTTTTAAAAAGTCTACAAAATATAGACAAATGAAGATTCGTTATAGGATCTTACATCTAAAGTTTCTTTTTTATTCTTTATCAGGTTTTTACCTGTATGTATACAAATAAAAATATTGATTGAAACTCAACTCAAATTAAGTTATTTCATCTAGATATTAAAATCTTCTAAAAGATTTTAATACATTTACATATCATTATAATACAAATTATTTTATTTACTGGACGGTTCCCTTCTCAAAGTAATTAAGTATAATCTGCAACAAAATTAAAAGCCGAGTCAATATGTCATGCCGTGTATGAAACCTAGCCAAAGTTCAGTAGACTGTCGCCAAAATACTCATGAACGTTGAATCCGGCCGAGAACCGTCGGTGGCAGTGACCTCGGCGCGCCCTGCGACTGCACCGCACCCCTCTCACACTACGAAATCACCTCACTCGCCTAATACCGCTACTCCCTGAACCACCCCTGCGTTTATGTTTATGTCTGAAAATCCTTCGTTGAATTGAAGGAAAATTTAACGATTTTTAAATTTATATTTTTTTTATTTAAACCAACCTTATACTAACACGTCTGGGCATACCGTGGGATACACGCTTCGGCATGAATGGGCCGGCTCGACCGGAGTGATACCACGGCCTCACAGAAAACCGGTGTGAAACAGCGCTTACGTTGTGTTTCATCGAGTGAGTGAGGATACTGGAGGCCCATACCCCAATCCAACGTCCCCTATCCCCCTCAGCATCCCCTTTCCCTCCAGGCCGCCATAGTGCGGGTCACCATACTGCATTGTTCTTTTTCGCATTGAGGATGGTGACCACCACTCTTGGATTCTGCTCATGCTTTCCATCAGGCAGGGCAGAGTCATTTTGGCAGCTTAAATATATAAAAAAAAAGTGTGATATAGTTGCTCATAACCTCATTCTAATGCGAAGAGTATGTGCTGTACATAGGGATAGTCACGTTAATCTTTTAATCAGTGCCAATACAAAATAATAAACCAGTGCAGTGTTCACTGTGTTTTTTGGGTTTTTATTTTGTGCTACTAAAGCTATACCCAAATTGACAAATTGCTAATATATAAAGAAAAACAACTTACAAACAAATATATGTAAAACGCTTGCACACTATTTCTTTATTTTACTAAGCTTTTTACACTAACTAACTTGTCAAAAGACCTATTGTATTCAGTTTAAGTCTGCAGTCTCATAAAATTTAGCAAGTGAAAAATTACGCAACGTAGTTCTTTTGTACATTTGCTATGAAAAGAATGTAATAGAAACGTAACCTGCTAGGTACGTATTAATTAACCATTCATTACGATATTGTGACAGAACAAATTTAGTATTTTGTGTACTGCAGCATGCTGTATCTGTTCTTCAGATGTTCTATCATGCACGTCACAAGCACGATAAAAATATCGTGTACTATCTTGTATCGGCGATAAAAAGCAGTTGCATAAAGCACATAACAGCTCAGTCCAGTCGGTGTGCTATCTACTAGATGGTTATCAGTAAATGTGTTATCAGCGAGCGTGCTCGGGCGTCCCGTAAGCATCGATCGAGCACATTAAGCGTTCGCGGAAGAGATAACAGCCTTTTCCTTATCTATTAACATTAATATTGACCGGGTTATAATTAAAATGACATGTACGTAAATTTGAAAATCTATATTTTTTGGAAATGCCATATCCTTTGTAGAATAGGCAGCTCCATTGACTGCCGGTCGTTTAAAATTTTATTTACATCTATAGCATCATAACCAATCTTGATACTATTTATTAGGTGAAGGTGAATTCAACTTTGTTTTTTTTATTTTGTATTGCGTTCACATCTTTTCATAAACATCTTAGTGTGACCAATTTCGTCTCATTCCCTCTAATTATGTGAATTGAGTATTAAAAATAGGTATACAAATATTTTCACAGCATCATATTCATATTACATAAACACAAATTTGCTAATCTAGGATAAAATCTATCTGTTGTTTTTATCTAAATCTCTTTAGCCATTTCGGCGTGAAGGGCACTACGACGGTCACAAGTATACTAAACGTATAGTATTAGTATTGACTAATGCGGTTACTAAATAGGGACCTATACAACACTATTCTTATTACTATATGAAAGTTTCTCTTTCTATGATATAAAATAATAAACGAAAACGTACTAAGTATTTACGTAGTAAGGATATACAAGGGACTTAAAGCGACCTCTATGATCACAGTTCAAGCCTGTGCAATCAGGATACATTGTAATACCTGTTACGTTATCATGTACTAATAACGTAACAGGTTAGTCGTTACTTACCCTCGGTGATTAGAAACAATCATCGAGGGTAAGCAACGATGGCGCGGTCAGTACCTGGATGGGTGACCGCTGGTGGCATGTTACCATGAGCGTCTCCGTGATTCGGAGGTTACTTTAAGAGTCTGTCCCGGTTGTTATCATAGGATATCAGTCGTGAAGCTTAGTTGGAGGCCTTTGGGCGGCTTAAAAACATCCAACGGCAAAATTACGTAGCCACAACGTAGTTTTGCCAGTCCCCAACCCGCACTTGGCCAGCGTGGGGACGTATGGCCTTAACCCTCTCCTGAGAGGAGACCCGAGCCCAGCAGTGGGACATTATGGGTTGTTGTTATCATGTACTACCCTCGCACAAAAGATCAACCTAAAATGACAGCATTCGTGCTGTCGTGTTTCGTTGGTGAGTGAGAGACCGGAGGCCCAATGATGCAGAAGCTACACAAGGTGTCTGCATTCGCAATTAGTATGGTGACTCTAGGATTTTGCTTATGTTTTCCATCAGACAGAGTAGAGGCACTCTGGCAGGCCTATACATAAAAAATATGTGTTAATATTTAAGAATAAATGGATCACGATTGATGGTAGGAGACTACCGCCGCCCATGGATAACTGCAATCGAAGAGTCACTAGTACGTTCCCTCCCTTTGGTTCTCTCACCAGAGTAATTAAAAGAAATGATAGAATTTGGTTAACACCCATTCTATATAAGGACGTTTCGCGGCTGATCCTGTGCTGAATATGGGCCAAAGTTTTCCCACGAAGAGATTACACTTATAAAGATAATTCTGAATCTCAGAAACGGCTCCAACGATTTTCATGAAATTTAGTATGCGGGGAGTGTTGGGGGCGATAAATCGATCTAGCTAGGATTTATTTTTAGAAAATTTACCAAAAACACTACCAAGCAAATCGACAAGGTACTAATTTTTACATAGCTAAAATCAATATATTGTCTGCACGGATGATGTAGTGGTTGGAGTAGTCGCCACGTCCCAACTTTTTTTTTTTTACATGGGGTATCCCCCTCCGGCTTTCACCCTACCGGGGTTTGCGGCGGGGCGGTGTGTCGGAATCGAACCGACTAAAACCACATGGTGTGCCACTCTGCGCCTGAGACGGGAGAGATCCGGGAACCGCTTTCTTACGCCATCCGGACCCCTCCCAGTGCCACGTCCCACCTGAGCCAATATTTAGTGTTATCCACAACACATTGTTGTTCTGAGTATGGATGTTTTTGTGTCCGTTTCACATAATGTGTTTGTTATTTTCCTCAAATTAACAAATATATTATATGAAACGGACTATTATTTATTATTTATTTGTAATGGGATGCTAAAAAAATTTTCATGTGTCTTTTCTTAATTTAAATGCGCCTAAGATAGTTGACGTCGAATGTAAACTATGAAAAAAATCATCTTAACAATTACGGTTAAAAATTTATCAAAGATAAGTCGTAAAATTTACGAAAAAATATTTAAAATGCAGAATTGAACAACAAGTTAGCATCCATGAAAATTGTATGCAAAAGGTACGTACTCAAATACTATATATTCTAGGCGATGTTTTACCAACAAAGGTAACATTACCAAAATTTTTCATCTGTCTGATTTGCTCCTGCTGTCTCATAAACGCTGCAAAATTAAATATTTTTCTTTTTTTTCCTGTCTACCTCTGTAGCAAGGCGGTGGTGCATTTGACATTTGAGTTTGAATTCCGGCTAATGCAAATATATGCATTGGTCTGGTGTTACTATTATTATGTCGTGTTATTATTAAATCTCACCAGATTATTGTATAGGTATATATAGTTAAATTCTTACTTACGTAGGTACAGTAAGTTTTTAGGAAAATAGCCAACTGAAAATAACCTTGTAACTGTTGTTCTTGAATATTTGCTTTTTTCATGCGTTACCATTTTCAAGTTCAAAGGTGGAATTCGACCTCATTAGTTTGTTTGTTAAATAATTAAAAACAATGCCAATAATGAATAAGTCCGAAGGTTAACTTTTCTTAGAGTTTTGGATATATACATAATTAGAGAAAGTTAAAATTTAGAAAAATTATGAATGTAGCTGTTTTTAGTGCATTATTTGTAAAATTGAATAAGGTGTATTGTGAGTGCAGTGCACTCCCGTAAAGGTCACAGTTAAGGTTAAAGTTGATGTCGGATGGGCGTTGCAGCGGCAGGGACGGTGCGCGGCGGCGCTGGGCGGGCGGTGCAGGGACACCTGAGGGCGGAGAGGGCGAGGGGCGCACGTTGCAGATTCACTTTCGTCCGGCTACGACCGCCCGCCACGCCAGTGAGAGAAAGTTGGCCGCGGCGAGCGAACGAGTCTCGCTAGTCTCGCGGCGCGCCGCGCACGCATGTTACGCGCTCTAACACCGGCGCCCGGTTTGCACACTTGCCCTTAAACTTCGCAACACTGCGACGTAAACAATGCGCTAATGTCTGGTCATATGAGAAAATTTCCGC
The DNA here is from genome assembly GCA_003709505.1 of Hyphantria cunea. Taxonomy (NCBI): domain Eukaryota; kingdom Metazoa; phylum Arthropoda; class Insecta; order Lepidoptera; family Erebidae; genus Hyphantria; species Hyphantria cunea. Next base: position 4,515,980 of record PKRV01000040.1, read on the forward strand.
ATTGCTTGTGAATTCATAAACTTTATGTTAGAATATTGTACAGTTTTATAATATCCAGTACGGAAAGTTTTAAAGACTATAAATTTAATTATTAATTTATATTTAGAATTGACTTAGTGACAGAGCAGTATTTTAAGGAACGATGCAGTGCTATCCTAAGTTATCCCCTAAACGCGAACCGATGGACACGGGCTACGAGCCAGAAATGCTTCCCGGAGTGAGACGGCTGGAACTGCCGGCGCCTCCGGGCAAGGAGTTCCGCGCACCCGTATTGTTGACGGCACCCAGCATGCCTACGCATTCAGTGATCCAGTGCATGCGACCACCTCCTCCGCCGCCGCCACCGCCGCCGCCTCGTCTTCACAAACCGCCTTCCTTCGAAGAACCATCCAGCTCCATTCCAGATCTAGGTAAGTAGTAGTGAACCAATAATTTTTGTTTCAGCGCTATTTCCTGTGGTTACAGCTAACCGCCCTGTTATGGTGGTACAAAAAGAAATAAAAACTTCAGTGTAAACAAAAGTTTAAGTTTCATAATTGACATATCTACCCAACTGTGAAAGAAGGAGAGTTATGTCTTTCGAGTGTATGTATGTATCCATATTTATAAATGTGAAGTGTGAGATTTTTATGTGAGGTGTCAAAAGATTAGTCTTGGTCGTGAGAGTGATACTGGATACATCGAAATTAAAATAAAATAAAATAAATATTTTAAAGTAACTCTGAATTTATTAAGGATGGCAGATATTGACGAAGTCGGGTTTTTTTAATAATTTTACTTGTTAAATGATAGCACTACAATTTGCCCTAAGGTGCTGTTTCACGTGATGTCATGATATTATCTTTTTATTTTGACGTAGTTCTGAACACACGTTTTGTATCAAACGTGTAAAAACAAACATATACTCGTGAGAGGGTTTTCAGTATCAACAGCTCCCATGTCAATTACTTTCAAGGTCAAGCAAATATTGTATAATATTTTCAAAGACATGATCATATTGATAGAAGACAGAGCTATTTTGCTTTTATTTGTATCAAAGTATTCGGCGACTCAATCACATGTTAAGGCGACCTTGAAAATGTTACCTACTGCAATTAAAAAACATTGAACTTGTTAAAACATACTGCGCATATTTTCATGCTGAATTGTTTCACCCGGTCATTGCTATCTCAACTATTTTAAAATTTATTTTATTTGTTTAGTTGTTTAAATGATAGCTTTATTACGTGAGAAGCAGACAAAAAGTCAAGGAGAAAAGCATCATGTAAAGCCATGAGTTTTTGATACGATATAATCGAAATATTATATAATCGATCGATCGTCTATCACATTACTAAACAGTTGTAGTACTAAGTAGTTTTCATTATATGAAATCGCAGCTATTACTAAAGTTTCTTTGTCTATCATACTTTTGGAAACACATAGATGTCTGATATTGGACTTTGAATGAATAACTAGAATTTTAGAGAGCAAGCTTTGGTCACCAGGGCTAGTAGGAAAGAAATATTTTGAGAAATACGAGAAACAAGCAAGTTATCTTCTCTTATCCAGTGATTGGGCCATGGGTTAATCTCAAAACTGCAACCATTCTAATGGCTAGGTCAAAGGTCAGTCAGTCAGTGGTCGTATGTCCATAGCTAACCTATGCGTATGAATTGCGATCGTGCATGACATTTTTCACACTGATTTTCTTCTTCATAGCTTTTGAGATTTCATCGTTGCTACACAAACTGATAGTTTGTGTAGCAACGATGTACCAGTACTATATATGCCCCGAAGGCATATGCAGAATTGTATAAAATGCCTACCTGTTACTGCTTTTCTGACTTCTGCTGACTATATTTTTTATACAATTCCCGTTATAGGGTAACCTTTTGACATCAGTCGGGTGCTAGGAATTAGGTGAGCGAATAATGTGTTCAAAGAGTTGGGGAGTGTAAACACTAGCCCAAGTAGGTCAGGGTCGAATACCTGTTACACGAACTGACAGTTGTCGGGAAGTCCGTGTCCTCTAACCGAGAATCAATATCAACAAACAAAAAACAGAGCGTGTCTTTTAACCTCCACTATACTTTATGATAATTATTTTGAAAGGATACTCATTTCACGATACTAATAAATAGAACAACTATATCATCATTTTTATAGTATCATATGACAATGATCAGTCGCCGATATGCCATTGATTGATTGGTGAGGTAGTTTCGGCGTGATTGATTAAACATCGATTCGTTCGACATAGGTTAACGGTTGAGATCCAAATAGGATTTGAAAATTACTTGAGACATATGTACTAAAACCGACGTATTAGTACATATGTCTCAAGGCATAATAAAATAACAATCTTAATACGAAGGAACTACTCTTCTGTTAAACACAAACGGTATATATTTGCATTTATACTTCAATTGACATTATATTATGTTAAAGTACCCTCAATTTGAAAAAATATTTTTTGAATCATTTATCGTACCATTTCGCATTAAGCATGTACTTACCACGTTGCATAGTCACTCATGTCTGCGTAAACCTGTGACTTAAATATCTCTAAAGTGGAGTCATTTTAATAGGTAACATTTGACAATTCGTCAAAATTCAACAACGTAATTGGACTGATCTTACTGACTACGTTTATCTAGCTATAAATTGGACCCCGATTCCTTAACGATTAGTAAACAAGAGCAACAGTACAGTCTCTCATCAAAAGCCCCTAATTTCCCACTGCTGGGCTCGGGTCTCCTCTCAGGAGAGGGTTAAGGCCATTCGCCATTACAATCTTACCATGTCGAAATGGGGGAAATCGCTATACAGTCAATCTCACGAACGTGAAATTGTACAATTATTTTGAACGTGAATCTGTTAACGATGGGCCTCTTTTACCATTGACACAACTGAGAGAACGCGTTGCCAAAAGATTGCGTACATTGAAAAAAAGAAAGAGGGACAAGAAAATTGTTGCCGTTGATAATTTTGACGCAGCTGCAGTTCGCAAAACTATTTATGGATCATCATCATCATCAGCCTATCGCAGTCCACTGCTGGACATAGGCCTCTCCAATTTCACGCCACTTAGTTCGATCTATGGCTTCTCGCATCCAGCTCCTGCCAGCCGTCTTGCGCAAATCATCGCTCAAACAAACATGATTGAATGCGAATCATACGATTTTGCGGACATGGACCGATGATACAACGGCCTCCACCTTAAGAGTTCCGTCGGGAAAAGCAGCCCGACTTATTATATGTCACGCGGGATCAGCTTCTCAAGGTTTTATTCCAAACTGCCTTCTCGCATTCGCCTTTAAAACTAAAAGTGATTACTATGAGGAAATGAGCTTTGAGGTTTTTAAAGGGTGGTTTAAGAATCTGCTAGTCAGCTTAAAAAACCAATCGAAAATTATAATGGACAATGCACCGTATCATTTTGTACAAGTCGATAAACCACCAACTGAAGCAAGCAAAGCGCAAGAAATTGTCTCGTGGCTAGTAAGAAATGATGCAGATGCAAGTCCAACTTTATTAAAAATTGAGTTGCTGAATCTGGTAAAAGCAACTAAGCCGTCCAAGCTCCACTATGTAAACGACGAACTAGCCTTGGAGCATGAACACGAAGTTATTCGATTGCCTCCCTTTTATTGCTAGTATAACGCCATCGAGCTTATTTGGGCACAAATAAAGAGTCGTGCAGCGCGGAACAATACTGAACTACCCTTCAGTACAGCTACAAAATGCGTGTGCAGAAGTCACTACAGAACACTAGAGAAAAGTCGTAGAGAAAACAAAGAAAATAACTTTACAAGATTATGAACGAGATGTGAGAATAGACAATATTATTGAAAATGAATTAATATTATCTCTGAGTGCTGAAAGCAGTGATGAAGATGACAATACTAATGACAGTTCTGATATTTCAACTGAATAAATGCATTTTTTTGTCATATCATGTACTTGTATTATTTTTCTCCTTAAATTTACGAAAAAAATGGGTTAGGGATTCGACCGATGATTTTTAAAATTCACATATATTTTAAGTCCGTATCGATTCATTCACTTTAATCAATGATTTAAAGCAGCTCACCTCACTATGAAGATTAACCTGACAGACGTCATATGTTACCTATTAAAATGACTTCACTTTAATAGGTTTATTTCTGTTTTGTAATGTCACCTGTCCCAGGACAATAATATGAAAAATAAAAAATAATATTTTTAGACATCCAATCCATCTAGTCCTACACTAAGCAGACCTTTTATTATGGGCACTAGACGACTGATATAAATACACTTTTTTTGTAAATCTCTTAATATTATATATGGAAATCACACAAAATCTAAAAAGAATGTTTGCACATCATACAAAAATTGATACCAATGTAATGTTTTAGTAAATGTAAAAAAAAATCTTATATGATTTACTTAATAATAAACTATTGTTATTTGGTTGGTCCGACTCAGGTATCGAACCCTGCGCTATCTTTTTTTACATTCTTATGCAAATAAAGAAGATTAAGCGTAATTTAGGTAACATTTTTGCTAATAACCTTCATAACATCAGGTAATGCCTATAAAAAAATGATTGCGTATAATAATTTTACATTGCCTTGGCCCCGGTGAATTCACACTTCCTGCTTCGGAAAATTGTAACAGAGTATTACTGCTACACAGCAATTTCCGGGTGATGACGCTGAGTGATGAAGGTCACACTTATTAAATAAGCGACATTATTATATTGCATTGATTAGTTTATTATAACGCACAATAATCTTAATAAACAAGGCGAAGGACGGACGTGCTTTTTACTCCGTAATTAGACATGTCTTCGTAGGTCGCTCATTGTAAACGTACACGCGTTAAGTAGAACTTTGTATACTTGGCAAATAATTGCATGAGTTACATTGTATTTTATAAAAAATAGTTGTAAATGAATGCATGGTTCATATATTTATTTAATGTTGCTATGCACTGACAGTTTTGGAATTAAAATCTCACAATGGCATACCATAATTATTATTTACCTCTGATAACTAAATTCTACTAGAATAGTTCAAAAATGGTCTCAAGGTAACTATTGTTAGAGTTTGTTTTAATTTTACTACGTGACATGCAGTAACGCTAATGCTTATTTGAATATCAGTTTTTGAATTGATAAAAATATATCGATTCATTCTGACCGTTACTAATTCCCAAAATTGTTGCCAGAGGCAAAAAAGTAAAAATAAAGTTTGTCTCAAAGAGTAAGGTTTAAAGGTTAAGAAGAATATGAGAACCCTTTGACACGTAGAGTCACATAATTCGTTTGTAGGCAGAGTCACGGTCTGCTGGTCAAGTTTTAAGAGGAATTGGAGGACATAACAACATTGTCTAGGGAAACGAACAAAAAAAGAATAAAATTCGTCAAAGTAATTCTACGCGCTACCATAAATTTCAATAAAATATACTCAAAAAAAATTTAAACCAACCACAATATCCATACTTAATCACATTTCTTGTTCTATTAACCCTGCATTGATGTAGGCCTAATTAAAATCTACCTTAGCGATATTTTATAACTGCCTCGCTGGCGCAGTGGTAGCGTACGCGACTGCTGTCCATGAGGTCTCGGGTTCGAATCCTGGGTCGGACCAAATGTTTGTATGATCTACAAATATTTGTTTCGGAGTTTGGATGTTTTCTATGTGTAATATGTATGTATTTACAAAAAAAAGTATTTATGTATTCATATCAGTTGTCTAGTACCCATAATACAAGCTCCGCTTACTTTGGGACTAGATGGCGTTGTGTGTTAGATGTCCGAAATATTTATTATTTATTACTATTATTTATTTTGTGCAATAGTTTTAACAAAGGTTCGTCCTTATTTTTAGAATTAAACTCGTGAATCTGTGATCGTGTGATCGATATACTTTTGTATGTGACGCAGTGGTAGCGTGTGCGGCTGCTCTGCTGCGCTGAGTTCTCAGGTTCGATTCCCGTTTCAAACCAAATTTTTGTATGATCTGCAAATATTTGCTTCGGAGTTTTCTATTTACCAAAGTTCTTTATTTAAATAAGTATTTGTCAGTCAATCTACCTGTCACAGTGCAAGCTCTGATTAGCTTGAAACTATGGGGCGCATTTGATGTTAAAAACAATAACAACGCTTTTGAAATATCAGAGAACATCAAATTTCCTAATGTATATATTTTATTTTAATATTTTCCAACTTAAGTAATAAATCAAACTTATAAATATAAAAAAACAGAAATTGAAAACTTAAAACTTTAAAACAGTTGCTTTTTTTTGATATTCGGGTTAGTTGTTTGGCCTTAAATTAAAATTACATTATTTTTATTACTATCATTAAATTATATTACCTATTATATAATTATTTATATACATTCACATCGAACACTGTGCAGTTAGTTATACTTAAAGCATGAATTAACTCCAACACCCTAAAGCTATAGAAGTTTTGACTGACTTAAAAAAACATTAAATAGTTGAAAAGATAATGCAGGCAGAGAAAGAAGAAATTAATATAACCGAATAATCAAGTCTGGGCATTAAGTCAAATAGTTATTTATTTTGTCTGATATACAAATTTCGTACATAGAGTTTTTAAATAATATAAATAAATCCTAAAATCCTTTAACAATAAACATGTTAATGAGAAGGGCACGCTTGTACTTTTGTCCGTGGCACCGTCCACGTGTATGTCGGTTGTGTCCTTCACAGAGAATCGAAACAGATGCATACTAAATTTCATTTAAGTCAGCGGTTTAGCCGTGAAAGTGTAACAGACAGATAGTCAGACAGAGTTGCTGTCGAATTTATAGTAGTAGCATGGATAGTATGGATTATTTAGCAGTACATACGTCCTTAAAATTTGTAAATATACGCTTATTCAAAGAGATTGAGAAGAGAAATTAAGACCTCCATCCAGCCATCAAGGCTTCAATACACTAGAGAAAATATCGGGTCTCGATTTTTATTTACTTTACAAGAAAAATAAGACTTACTACCTGGGTTAATTTTGAATTTGTGTAAATTAATAGACACACACAGTATGTACAATTAATCGGTTAATCGATTTTGTAATAAATATTGGAGCAACAAGAAAACGTTTGAACTAAACCTAAAACTATGATAAAATTTATATAGCCTATGTTATCCGGCCCCATCAAAATCACATCTATACACACCGCATTCATTAAAATCAGCTCTGTTTAGGCACTACGGTTAACATGAAAACATAGAGAAATTGCTAACACTTCCTTCCAAAACCCGACAAAATCTTTCGTTTTGGGTTTGGCTTAGTAGGATTAAAGTTAAGGTACAACAGTTAGTTTTGTAGAATGCTTCTGAAGTTCGTTGCCTAAATTGTTTGAGATACGAGTAAATTTTATTGTTGTAAATTAAATAGCCAATGCCATTGTGAAGAATCGCGTCAAATTTATTTATGATTAGACAATATACGAATATACGTCAGAAACAAGGAAAGTTAATTAGTAATCTATAGGTTGGGTAGGTAAAGACATGATTGATACATTACATATCAAAAACGCCCGTCTAGTCCTTGTCGGATAAAGTTACAAGTTTTTTAAAACGTGTCACATACGATAACCTTTTAGTCTAAAAATTTTGTCAAGGGTGAATATGATTTTAGCACCAAGGGTTCCGTTCCATTCCGTCCAAATTAAACACCGGTTGTGGTGATACATTTTCTGATGTCATGTATCAAATTTTCCATTACGACCAAAGATAGTTTGTCTTATTAACAATCATTATTAGTATATTGTAGTTTATTTTGTAAAAACTACGTAACATTGGCTAAGTCGAACTTCGAAAAAATACATTAACAATGCATAATAACATAATGTTCAATTTATGCCACGTGTTGTCATTATAACATGTCTTCTTCTTCTTTTGATGATATGGCAATCAGCCAGATCAGCTATTTCTGCCAATGTCCAGTATTTCAAGTCTTCAATTCTAAGTCTTCGAGTCTTCAAGTCTTCGTCGTGATGGAATTAATGATAAAAAAATATTAAAAACGCGGATGACATGAAATGGGCACCGTCGTTCGCAAAAACAAAAAACGATCTCCATTATAACATGTCAGTAGACTATTTAAATATACTTATTTGTGCTATAAAATTACTGTCAAACGGGCACTTTGGAAAATAGCAATTCGGGTTTTGAAAAATATAAAATTATTAGTGTACCTATTTATATTTTTTGTTGAATGCGAAAAAAACATGAATCAAATTTTGGATGAAACTTTAAGTCTTGAGTTAGATGAACTTTGTTCATTAAAACATATTTTATTACAAATCATTGTAATTGATGTGTAGGGATTTTACCCTCAATCTTTCTCCGGGATGAAGGGTAATGTAAGACAGGATGCATTGCTTATAATAATGGGTATTTAAAGCAGGTTCGGGTCGCTTTTTCATATTTGTCAGAAAGTCCTTACGTTCCTACAAATCTATTATTTAATATTTGTAATGAAATATGTTTTTACGAATAAAGTTAGTCTATCTAAAAACCTAAAATATTGTTCAAAATTAGATTTAAGTTTCTTACATAAAACAAAAATCCTTTTGTACGATTCACAAACGTGAAGTCTTACATTTATCAAAATATTCTTTGTCTAGTCCTCTCTTATGTTAAAATGTAAATATTACGCATGTATATGGAAAATAATCCCGCTAGCAATATTTTGCGAATAAGATTAGATAAATATCACAAGGTCATTGCGACGAACGTATACAACCTCGTCATTTGGTGTCATTAAGGTCACTGTGACATTGGAACGATAGCAGCGACAAAAATAATGGCCGTATCTTATCTGGCAATGTCAGTGTCGCGGGCGCAGCAGGTGCTTGCGACCCCTGTACCCTACTTGTTTGCGAACCCTATCAGAGGTACTAAATAGTTTGACTCTGATCAGTCAGGTGACTCATCTGTTATGTGTACCAATAAGATCTTTTGACATCTACCTCGTGCTATTATCATTGTCAGTCAATTAAATATATGCAAATTATGTATGTGACATTTTAAGAATATTAAACATGTGATGACGAAATAAAAGTAAAAAAAGAACTAATCACCACTATTTTATAGCATATAAAATAACTATAGGTTCAATATCCAATAAATTTCCTTTTTACATGATTTACGTGTAATCTCTATAAATGTAATGTTTTCTATAACGTGAGCATGTGTATGCGTGAAAAGTCAATTATACCACATGATATGTTATCGCTATAACCTTCTGTGTGAGCAAATTACTTCCTGCTGATATCTGTAGATATACTTTTAAATAATTATTTATCATTCAATATTTACAGACCATGTTCTATGACTTTATATTTGGTACTGCGCACCTTTCAAAATTATGTGATTTATTCATGTTTCACATTTAATTTTTACCTTTTTCAAAATTAAATACATCTTCTACTACCAATCTCTCCGAAACATTTCGATCCTCCTTACGGTTGCCTTCCTGCAATAAGGATTTTCTGTATACATTAAAACATTTTTCGTCTTTTGTACGATACCGATTGGTTTAAAAATAAATTAAGTATAGTATAGTACACAAAATTTGCAAGTATTTATATCTATAGTTGTTATTGAATTTCCTATTTATCTATCTATCTACATACAAACACAAATAAAAACATACAAATTAGATTTGTGTGTTTATTTAGAAATATACTGATATTTTTACTAAACTGTACCATAATTTATCGTTCTACTAAAATAGATTGACGCAAAATTATCCTTTCAACTGAACTCTTGTAAAATAACCAAGAAAATAACAAACGTGTTATTTGATTGTTTTGCACTATAATGTATATGTACGACGTATAGATTTACATAAGTATCTAAGCTATAAACAACTGAGTACACAGGGAAGTGCTGGCTCGCAACCTTGGCCGAGGTCGCGGAGCGTCACTCGCAACACTTATAAATCGTTTCATAACAACTCATTCGTAAATGTAGGAATATGCTTCATGATGAGGTTTCATTTTAGGCTTTTAGCGCGCATATATTAAAAGCTGAAATTGTGAAAGGTTTATTCAAGTTCGTTATTTGCCGCCCCCGCCCACTTCTACAATCCTTCGCTCTGACCCCGTCCCGCGCATCGCACCACCCTTTTTCTGTGACCGAGTAGAGGTCATGGCCACAAATATTTTCAAAGCACGTGTTCAATCAATTTTATATAACACCCTACGATAATCTTTATTGTTACGATATAGTTTATTTAATGAAAACTAGGACTTTATGCTCGTTTAGATTAAGATATTTACGATGCATAAGAAAGATGAAATCGTTTAAAAAGTAGAATTTAAGTCCTTGATTGTAATTACGCATGGCCAATATATGCCAGATACAATGAGCTAGGTAATAATACTTCTATCAAGGTGACAATTTTGATAAAAATAAAACGCAATAAGTTTTGTGTGAATCATTATTTTATCCCTACACATATATTATGTAAATGAATAGGCTATATTTCACAAGGGACCATTCGTCACACAATCAACTAGTATCGCATTAATTTTCCGATAACCTATAACGAGATTTTCTGCAAAACTAATTATATTAGTACTCGTTACTGCTGTCTAGCTGAATATCAAACTCATATGGTATTGGATATTATTATCGATATATGTATCGTTTTTGTAAACGAATGGTTGAAAACAAATCGAACAAACGATATAGCATTATTTAATATCTCTATAAACAAAAAAATACTTTTAGTACCTATGTGATACTAAACGATTATAACCTACAAATGTTTAACCCGTACTAGATAACTTGATTAAAATAAATATTATACCTTTATGTTTTTGCGATTGTGCAAGTCCGAGAGTGTATGAAGGTCATTGATAAGAAATCAGCAATGTTACAACCGTTGTTTGAGGTGCTTTATACCTTAACGTAATAAAACATAGCGTAATCGCAATGGCTACGTAAACAGTTTCTTGGCTTAATTAATACTCTTTAAATCTTCAAGGTGAAATGTGATACATGAAAAGGTTACCAGGTTTGTAAGATTCTCAAGAGATATAAAAAAATCATATTTTTAACATATAGATTGGAAGTATAATTACATGACGCAACAGTCTTCTTTGCCAAAGTAATGTTGCACTTAGATGTTCAAGCCAACGTCCAGCTCTCCCTGGTAATCAAAACACATAGAGACACATATGAAACCTATTAGAGGAAGTGATTTTTTGTGTAATCTTTAGTATCTAATTACATTCGCAATATCTTTAGTTAAAGTATCTTCGAAAAGAAAATACACCGGACTGAAACAACAAGCACCTGAAAAACTACGAAATACGTGTATACGTGTTTATTCCATGCAGTGTCAGTTTTCTTAAAAACTTTTTAGCCCTTAAGATAAGGAGTTTTTAAGAAAAAGCAAATTTGTGCGAAAATTGGTATCATACAATTTCAGAGAGTGATAGGTGAATTGGATCGATCAAATGATCCTGAATTTTTTTGAATAGACCAAACAAGAATAAATGTTTAATAAGAATAAAAAAAATCGGAAGTACACAGACGGAAGATACCGTCGCAATACAATAGTTGTTGTAGAGGGAATATGGAGGGCAGCGGGCAGGAGGATCGCGCCCCTGACCCACGCACTCCGCACCGCGTTGCCATGGTCACGGGCGATCGATGCGAGCTGGGATGCACCCGGAATTACATTTAATATATACGTTCAAGGTTCCCTGTATCCACTAGCAAGCGCAAGGTTGACTATTATATAACATCTAGGAATCACTAAGTTGTTCCACTATTTAGATTTGTACTTTCAGGTAATAGAAAGGTAGACAATCCCCATAAAAGTATAACTAAAATTCATGTGGCTGCTAACCCAGAGGTTGTGGGTTTGATTTCCACCAAGGATAAATAATTGTGTGTCAAACGTGATAATTTGTTATGTGTCTGTGTGAAAATTATCTACAATATGTTTGTTTTTTAAATGTAGAAGAATATCTATTAGCTGTCTGATTACCATATTAAAAACTTTGTCTAGTTTACGATAAGACTTACGATTACATTATTAACAACAGCTACAATAATTTGTGGTTTAATTTTACTTTGATAACCGATTTCAACCGATTCAACTTACGATTGAGATTATCTATGCTAATATTATAAGTGTGAAAGTTTGTCAGAAAGTTTATTACTCTTTCACGCAAAAACAACTAAACGGATTTGGATGAAACTTTACAGTAATAAAGCTGATACATTAGAATAACACATAGGCTACTATTTGCCACGATAACCGACATATAAGCGGGCGGAGCCGCAGGCATAAACTAGTTATTTAATAAAATCAACAGTGCCTATTTACAAACTAAATAGTATGTAGTGTTATAGTTTTTTTCACAAAATTTTTACAAGATATTTTATTTTTAAAATATAAGTCTTTCAAAAGAATGTAGATTAGGAGACAAGATGTTTCAGTATTGATGTTACGCGTATGTTTGTTCATTGGGTCAACGCTCGGCGCGGGTAAAAATAAAGAGCTCCCCAAACCGCTCCACGTTCTCTGTTCAAGCCCGTATTAACATCACAAAAACGAAGGATAAACGATTATTTATAAATAAAGCTGCTTTCATTGACGAAAATAATGTTGCCGTGAGTTTTAACATCTAACATAATTTAGACTAATTGTCATTTTTGTGTATGCCAATAAGATATATTCGATACTCAATTTAGTTTACACGAATCAAACTTTAGTAAAACATACAAAATTAATGACTTCATTAAAAAAACCAAAACCTCAACCGTGTGAAAATGTATACTTAAAATTGCCTCAAAGTTAAAGCACCTTTCTAACGTCACTTTAAATGCCAAAATCCATACGCAGTTCAGGCCTAGCCTAGTAGGACTGATAAAATGTACCAAGCAATTTGTAGGACAATGTGGCTGTTCAATTATATAAATATAAACTAAGGCATAGTAAAAAAAATCAGATAGTGACCCGGTTATTGACACATTTTAGAAGTTAGAGTCATTTAATTATACCATACATTTCGTAGGACAAACATTTTTTTTAATCTTGTTATAATCTTGTTCTTTAGATTGAATAAAAAAACCCATAGTCAGTAAATATTTTTTAAGAATCATCAAGTCTCTGTTGCTACCGCGATCGAGATTTTTCGTAAAAGTTCGGATTCTCCTCAAAACGAAGCTACTCACTAAAATTAGCTTTATAATAATAAATGATAAAACTAGACCCGGGATCCTGGTCCATAACAGATATTTAAAACAAAAAAATAAAAAATTACAATTTGTAGTTCCAACGGTATAGGCTCTACTTTAAAAAAACTGTCAGTTGAAGCATTTTCAACGTACCGATTACATTGTTGCAAATTCAAGTAAAACACTTTTTAAATTGTTATAGCGATTACACGTTTCAAAGTACTCATTAAATGATTTGCTGACAATACTGGCTTAAGTAGTCTTCTCCAGACGATTTTAGGACCAGAAAAGGGTTGTGTAGTAAGCGAACCTTTGGCACTAGGAGAGTAGAATACGCAAGGCGGTCGGTTGCTTACGTCGCTCGCCCTAATGCAGCCGCCACACCGATGCACATAACGTGTTTTAGGACATAATTTAAAACATATTTGATAGATGTAGGCTTAATATGCATAGATATTTAAATATACTAATAAATCAAGTGGTGGAAGTAATTCGATCGTTTTGAATGTATTATTCTTTTTATTGACTATTATAAATTGAATAGTCGTTGTATAATATAATTTAATATTACGGCAGGTCAAAAATGATAAAAAGCTCTATTGTTATATTTAAATATGTTCACCTAACATTTACATTTTTAAATTATAGCACATAATGTTTGAAATAAGTTTGATGATGATATGATCTTCAATAATAAATTATATGCGTAACTTCCAAATATCATATTAAGTTGCTGTGCACCATATTTATTTAAAAGCTTAACACTTTTACAAGTAACTGGTACAAATAATTTTCTTCAAGTATTATTAATTTTTTTGTTTTGTTTTGAATGATTATATTTTATTTATTTGTAAATGTATTTATTTCATTCACATTACAAATCTATTTATTTAAGAATGATGAACTAATAAAAACAAATTATTAAAAAAACTACTACTACTACACACTACAGTTCTAGCTTCTTCATTAGCTAATTTGCTGTAACAAAAAGTATCGGTATATGTCAACGCTATGTTTTTTAATTGTTATTGTTACTTATATAGCCTGAATACAGGACAAGCTTCTTTCTTTTTCTTGTAAGTATTCCATAAAGGTATTGTTTATTCAATTTTTCATTACATCGTTATACATTCTCCTTAAGAATGTTGCATCAGGACCAAGAAAACATATAATAGTATTACCACTACAAAGTATCACAGCCAATCAAAACTGTGAACGTATCGAAACCTATACAGACGTACACATGCAATTTACACATCATTATCGCATTGAGACTGGCTGCACACATGCACACTATCTCGCTGTCCTTATTGCACTCACGGGCAACCATATTTCTTTGAAAATGCATGCGAATGCAGTGCGCCATTTTCTTGGCACGAATAAACTCTTCGTCTCCTCGGTTGCCCTAGTAGATTGTAGTGAAAATTAACCATCGTCATCGAATGTTGTGTAAAGTGAATATATTTGATACCTAATAATATATTTTTATAAGTAATGTTTAATTTTTATGAGGTAATAAATGTTATTTTCGAAATTATTATTGAATTTTACTTACAAAAACTGAGGTAAATAGTAAAAATCGGAATTGACTTTTTTACGTAATAGAAAACAAATTTATTTAATAATTAAATCTCAAAAACAGATTAAACATATTTAATAATTATTAATTTACTTATTATTTAACATACTGGCTATAAAAATAATATCATTTTGATATAACAACTTTAAACGGAGCATAAACTTTGCGTGAAAACCGAATGCAATGACGCAACTCGCTGTCCAGCGCACGATCGAGAATGCAGTTTAGTGCAACCAAGTACCAGGGTAACACATTTGCACAAGAGTTGTGCATGCACTTTTCTCTATATGATTAATGAATACATATATATAGTTATATGTTTACATATACCGTATAATGCGATGACGTACAACGAATATTTATACGAGTCTCCTCTATCAATGTCGATTTGTGTAACCATTTCAAGAAATCGGAATATTCCGCGGTACTATTTCTATAGCTATGTTTAAAGCTAATCAGGTTTTAGTAAATTTGTTCATTCGTTAAACTCTAAATACGTATACTTTATACTATATTTATTATACTATATTACTAAATCCATTTATACGCAATAAAATATGCTCAAAGAAATAAAAAAAAGGATTTTACAGAAGAATACAGTGCAGCAACCTCGACAAAAATTTTTTTTATTATTATTTTTATAATTTTATAATACTTATGTATCTTTTTATAAGATTATAATCTAAGTAAATCATTTCATTTACAATTAAAACTTCTTATTAAATCGATTAAAGTGCACATAGAGTTAGATATAATTGAAAAATAAAACACGAGATAAAAACGCTAAAGGAAATAAAACAAAACAGAACTGTAACTTGTTCTAGGTGATGCATATAGTTAAGAGACTGCTGTGACTTATTTATTTATTTATCTTCATTGCGTACATATTACAAAAATACTAAATAAAATGAGTGACAAAAAGGATTACTACAATAATTGGCGGTCTTATCGCTCACGGCGATCTCTTCCAGACAACCATCATGGACATCAGATTGTTATGTATGATTTTTAGTAGTACACACAATTAATACAATCATTACAATAAGAATTTAAATTTTAAAAATGAAAAAGGAGAATACAAAATACAATACCTATTTGTTTATATAGATTTAATTTTCTTTTATGTTTTACTCCTAACATTTAAACCCAGGCAATCTTTTCCGTTACCGACATCGTTGGGACTTCGTGTGTAAATTTCCTGTGGGAAAGTGTATAAAAATTTAACGATAGGCAGTCAAACTTTCAACTTTCTGTGGCCATTAGAGTTAGTAGTAGTTATACTGTCTTTTTATTTAAATAATTTTTTGGCGTATCTTGTCAAGTGGTATATCGGACATTTATCATTTGTTTTCTTTTCTTCCCCTATTAAAAATAATATTAACTAAGTTTCATATTGACAAGATATTTTGAATAACACCCTCTGAATTGTAACGTCCAGATGTATACAACCCAATTTGATTGAGAAATCATAACACTCTCTTGTGCAAATATTTTTCTTTATTGTCATTGAAGCAGATAATTATGTATTGTTATTGGGTCGGGTTTGGATATGGGAAAGTGTGGGAACCGGTTTTACTTTGTTGGTTGAATATAAACAACGATATTCATCTACAATATCTTTGATATTTGTTTATAGATACTATATACTATATAATGTTTATTGTTTTATACAAAATATTTGAAATGATCAGTGCTCTCGCTTTTACTCGTTTGCAAGTGTGGTATTACGCGAGACTCGTGGTAGTGAGTGTTAGACGTAATAGACGTTGCTTTCTAAGCAGTGAAGGTGAGGTGCACGCTCGGTGCATTGCTCGCAGTTCAAGTTTAGAGTTGCACGGATAATTGCTGAGATCGTTGCACTTCTAACGCCCTGCGCAGGGGCAACGAACGCACGCAGCTGCCCGGGAAATAGATCCCGTCCTGACTATTTCAGAGCATGCTCGCTTAGTTAGATAGGGACGGCTCCCGTGCATCGCATTAGCTAACGAACTACCTGTAATGTGAGAACATGTCTTATAAAAAAGGAATCGCTCAACTTGAATGACTTAGTGAGATAGGAATGAATCCTCCTGATCTATATTAAATTGTAGCAGTGAGTTTAAAAAGCAATATAAACTGTATTTTAAATATGCGTTTTCAGTTAAGAGTTATACGCAGACAATTAAAAGTTTTGTTTGATAAATGACATTTATTGTCGAACATAAATTAAGATATTCTTAAATTAAAAAAAAAACTGAAATATTTTTTTGATGTTTTTACGAAAAACTTTAAATTATACCAGAATAAATATTACATATGTATGGCCCACTTAGTAGAGCGAAGTTCATCGGGGCGTTGCTCTTTCGGCGCGATTCAATAGCGGTGCGCCCGCGTCGGTCGGTGGCGACGGCGGCGCGAGCGCTCTCCCGCCTGCGAAAGTGATTCATAATTTGATCTGAGCAGTGCTGTATGCACTTCTATTGTTTGCATTGATATAATATAATGGACCAGCTCTTTTTTAAACGTAATGCATATATTAACATATTTATATAAGCCAATTAAAATGCTCAAAAACTCGAGAAAAAGTAGTTTGAAAGTAAGCTGTTTAGAATACTTAATATATTGCTAACGTCGATTAATTTGTCCATAACATAATGTTGGCGGCTTGCGGTTGGAATATTCAATAATATTCAATTAATTTCTTTACTTTTAGTTTCTTAGTTTAATTCAAATTTTCTTTTCCGAAACTTAATTTCCGATTTCTGCCGATAAAATAAGACCATAGTAAAAATAACGGGTTGCACTCCGGGAGTGCCGACAGAAGTCTAAAACTTGAATATTATCGGTGTCCATTTTTGATAGTTTGGAAGAGCTAGATAATAATTTTGAACGAATTCCTTTAATTATCAGTATAAAAGTACTATAATTTATGTCGTAAAATATTTTACGATATTCATTTATTGCACTATCGTACACAAACATGACAATTATGGAAAAAAATCTTACGAATTTTCAATGAGGTTCTTTTTTGGAACACGGGTCAAACGAGCAGACGTATTGCCTATCAGCAAGCGATTACCACCGCCCATGGACACCCGCAACACCAGAAGTGTCCCAAGTGCGTTGCAGGCCTTGGGGGATGGGGAGGAGAATGAGGGGTAGGGTTGGATTATGGGCCTCCGGTATCCTCTCCGACGGTCCTGGCGCGAGTTATTCCTTTTTTTACCCATCATAAAAATCTTACGAATTTTCATCCAGGTCACGTCACTTGGCGTGTAACGTTGTGCACCTAAGCTTGAGCTTAAGTGCACAACGTTACACGTGCACAAAGTTAAATGTAGCAGATAAAATTAAAACAATTCAGTTACTGCCGTTTTCAGTAACCTACCTCCAAGTTTACTGTTATTGAAAACAGTGTGAATTTTACTTGAAAAAATTTTTGGATGGAAAAAATTGATCCTACACATTTTTGAAATACTAAATAAAAATATATAAAGACTATCTTCAGTTTTGACTGGAGATATGTTATTGAAAACTGTAAAAAGTTTTTGCAAAAAAGCGAAGAGATAATTGCAAGTTCCCTAGGTTATGGCAACTGCTTTCCATCAGGCGCGATGAATAACTGTTTGCAACATATGTGGTATAAATAAACTTAAATAAAAACATTTTCATAGCTAAAGTAAAGTTCCTACACCTTAAGACAAGTTACAAGTTAGAGACTATAGCTCGGTGAACACATATATGTATTATAAAAGTGGTTTGAGCAGCGACTTGGGAATGTTAGCAATAGAAAAAAAAAACTTCCAATGTTAGAAGTATCTAAGCAAGTCGGGTGCAGTGGCCGAGCAGTGCCAGTGACCTGCAAGTGAACGCTGTGTGTTCGACGAATGTGCTAGAAAATTCGTAGCTGACGGCTACGTGACTGCTACGCGTGTAGATTGCGTCCCAAGAGCTCACGAAATTTCCCAAAGAAAACGCGTACCCTGTGGATATATTTTCATGACTAAGAATTGGAATATTATATTGTCGGAGAAAAGGGGAATGTTAAGTGATTAAGCTCAACGTAAAGCAAACAATTCATGGAAATCCAATGTGTCACCGTTTTCCTCAAGGGAGAGAATATGATGTAGCCTGATCGATATTGGAAATCCCTACCGTGCCGAATTTATAATGACTCAGTGTAGTTAGTTCGTAGGTTACCTAAAAAGTATGTAAAACACAATTTGGCCTTCTTTATAAGTAGGTATTAATTGCTAGTTATTCATTCAAGACCTAATGTCTAAATCAAGATCTTCGCTTTAAAGTAAACAGAACTTCCAAATAATGGCTATACTCAGATCCATGAGCGAGCTAGGCTACTGAAGATAGAAAATGTGTAATAATTGCCTCCTTTCATTTTATATTATAATTTTTTTCTTAATTGATGAATTCTGTCACTATATTACTATTATTGATTTATATTAGTTTTGTTTTATAACGATTTAACGCGCATATGTACGTTAGCGGTATAATTCTTGATGCGTGATATAATTCTTCTGAATATTAATTTATATTATTTCAAAGTAAAGTTTGTTTATAACTGTAAAGCTATTTAACAATCGTAGGTTAATAACATCGTGAGACCCTGGTATCTTCTCTGCGGAACCTATAATATAGATTATTGAAGTATATCTACATATTTATACGCAATTGTGGTCTTAAAATACTTGGTGCTTATGCATTCAATACATTAAATGTATGACGAATTCAGACTGATTTATAATACAGTGGGCAGGAGGTATTGAAGACCTGCGGGCGTCATTGTACGGACATGACCGAAGCGACACTTTTTAACTTACTACTGGTCATTGACAATAAAGGACACGTTTAAAGGGGCGGAATATTTATTCATTAAAATTTTTGACAATATCATTCCCTATATACTTATTCATTAAATCAGTCATGATGAATATTACCTATATCCGATATTTAAATAAAATTCAATTAAAGTGGAAAATAGTACTTTCTTCGTAAAAACGGTAATTTTAAAAATTAATATTTTTATTAACCTGTTTTTCGATTAACTGATTGTTAATTAGGTATGTCAATATACAGTCACCGCAGAAAAATATATTGCAGTACATAGTACGAAATTATATGAAATGAATGATTCTTATTTTATAATAATATAAATATTTTAAACACTAAGCTTATTAAAGAATGTACATAATTCATACTATAATTTTCGTGTAATAATATCAATTGACTACAAACTACAAATTGACTACACGGTTGGTCTAGTGGTTTCAGTGGTGGTCCGGATGGCGTAAGAAAGCGGTTCCCGGACCCCTCCCGTCTCAGGCGCAGAGTGGCACACCGTGGTGGTTTAGTGGGTAGTCTGGCTGGTGTCAGTCAGGAGTCCCACACGAAGTGAACCCCCTGTACCCGCAGGGGGGGAGCGAAGTGCGTAAAGGCATTCCACCACGTCAANAACATAAATGACTACACGGTTGGTCTAGTGGTTTCAGTGGTCGCCACACCGCTTCCTGCTACGCCAAGTGTTGTGGGTTCAAATCCTACATGGGACAACACTTTGTGAGATCCATAAATTGTTGTTCTAAGTCTGGGTGTACTTTGTGTCCGTTTCATGTATGTTTGTAAAGATCCCCGCGACACAGGAATGTATATTCCTAATGCGGGAGTTGTATTTTTAAAAAAAAAAAAAATTAAAAAATAGTAACGAAAATGATAAACTCTTCTTCTATTAAGAGTCACTGAAACATTTCGCCGGAAAATACTAGAAATTATCACAAGTACTAGGAGTGGAAAGTGCGAGTGAAATTAAGCAGCAAATCGACACCACCCTGTGTATCACAGCCGGGTATAGCATACTATTAGTACGAACAGGTGTCTAATTAACCAACCGGAAAACCTGTCCCAAGTTGTACCGGTAATTGTTATCCTACAACTCTTACGTGCTTTGGTGTATGTCGTTACTATTATTTTTACATTTACGAGTATTTACTCTCCGCGTTGACAGAGATATAGCATTAATCATTCATACATAGTTGATATTTTTAATTAGATTATTTTTTTAAGTACAAGCCTGACAAAGTGGCTCTACTCTGATGGGAAGCATGAGCTGAATCCAAGAGTGGTGGTCATCATACTCATTGCTAATGCCGACAATGCAGCATGATGACCCACACCATGGCGACCTATTGAGATGCTTCTGTATCATTGAGAGACCGGTATTGCACTCAACAACAAATGACAACATGAAAGCACGAATGCTTTTGGTCGGTCTTCTGTGAGAGTGCAGTAAAGTCCCAGTCGAGCCGGCTGTAGAAATCAGCGTGGATCTGCTACCTCAAATCATTTTAAGATTAATTTAATGACTAAGCTACCTAGGCATGTATGTATATGTATCTGTATTGTGATGCTCAATCGGTCAACACATCGCATTAAATCTTCTGAATGAGCGCATTGTGATTGTTATTTGTGTGATCAGTTTATATATTTGAATCACGTATGTTTGGTTGTCGCAGTAAAGATGATAATGAAGCTATATAGAGATATCATTGCGGACGGCGCAGAAATTTTTTGTAGTAGGTTGCGACTTGCGAGCTCGCATACTGATGCACGTGTGGACCCGTGTCGCTCGGGCGCATGGGCTCGGAGACGCGTTGCGCGGCCGACGACCCGCCCCTGTATGCCTGGCGCTTGACCTCAACGCACCCGCCTTTCTCACCACCCTGGGAAATCTATTCAACTTTAAATCTAATTATCGCTTGTTTTAAACTGTAAAAAATGTATTTACACCCACTTAAAATCATAGTATCTGAAAATATATACATATTAACATATTAAAAATTTAAACAGAAATTATTAAATTTAATTTATTGCAGTAGAATGATTTTCTTACAACAATTTTTGACATTGTATCTTTACAATAATTATTAAAGTTTTGTTTACTTACTTTAACCAAAAACGCTACTTCAAGAACAGATTTGAAATAGGATCACATGGGAAGTACCATCTTTTATATTATTAAAGAATCATCAAAATCGGTTCACCCAGTCAAAAGTTATAAATAATAAACATAAAAAAAGCTGGATTGAGAACCTCCTCCTTTTTGAAGTCGGTTAAAAACAGTGTATAAATTATAATTTTAAATTAACTTTTTAGTCAAAAAGAACTTTTTACTCATATTTATATTGAAACCTATACAATCGTCTGAAATCTCAAAGTTCACATTTCACTGCTGTCTAATATTGACGTTTTTATACTCGATATATTGCTAGGAGATATCTAAAATTAAACTGTTGCAAATAAAAAAAAGTTAAAAGTGGAAATAGAATCCAGGGCTAAAGAGTACTTAGATTTAGAAAAACGAGAAGGTCGAGTTATGCTGAGTATTTTTAATATATATGAATTTAAAGTTAGATTTTTTAACATTACAATTAAAACATTAAAACATAAATATTTTAAAAAATAAGTGTATTATTTAAGAGTAACTTTGGCAGGTTTACATAAAAAGATTGTTGGAAGCTCTAAAAATAGTGGGGCACAAGGAGATGTATTTCAAGGAAGTAACATCTCACTCAAATATTGGGGTAGTACCAGGATAGAACGAGTATGAGGTTTAGGAGAGAATCTCTGTACCTAATCAAAAATCTTTAAGGCCGTCAACATATAGTGAAGAAACATTATCAATCGTAGATGCCAGACCGGAGGTCGTTAAATATTGAGTCAGTGCTCTGTTGCGGAGCTTGCCAGTACCAGGAGTGAGTAGTTCCAGTGCGCCGGAACTGAGTGCCATGAGTTCCAGTGAGTAGGAACTGAATGCCGCTAGTCCCAGTGAGTCAGGGCGGGCGTCCGCTGATCCCAGTGAGTCGGGATTGCATGCGGTTCTGCGGTGAAGTCCCCAGTGAGTCGAAGCTGTTGCTGCCTAGTGGCTGGCTGCTGCATAGACGGGAGTGAGATTGTCTGCTTACATGGGCCGTACGTGCAGTGTGCTGTGCCTAGACGTTGATGAGTCCTTAGGGGTACACACCCGATTACCAGACTGGAAAGGTCACGTCATGCGTGTGGTGTATCCCTATTGAGACCGAGGTTGCTGGCTGGCGGAGACTTGCTATAGGAGTGAATTTGATGATGGCGCGCTGATGCTGCTACTGTTGATCTGCTCCTTCGAAGGCTGCTTCCAGCCACGTCGGGGTCACCATTGTGGAGGAACGGATGTCATGTCCCTCCAACACAAAGGGAAGATCCTCCGACCAGGCTAGGTGATTATGCCTGGTGGGCAACTGCCCAACGGCTGATGTTGTATAAATAGAAATCGGCGCGAGATCTAGTTGTAGTTAATATTAAAGTTATTTTTCCTAAAAATCTTTGTGTAACAGCTGTTTCAGATAATCACCTTGATATCATACAGGGTCATGACCGAAAATATGAAGTAAGACAACCGAAATTCTATGAAATAATTTTGATAATCTTTTTAAAAATCATAAAACCCTGTAAGTTCTCTAAACGTAGGTTAATCTTTACATTTTATTCGTACTGCGGCGCACACCTGCATTTAAGTTTATGATTTCAGAGTGCAATGACAGTGACGAAAATCAGTAATATAGTAGATTCCGTTGTTTTGTCAATTTAAAAGACCTTACTATTGACAGTACCTGATCATGGTCCATTGAAAAAGTATTTGGTATTATATTTTTTTTCAGAAATATATTACAAATTAATTTACTTGACATAATAAATTTGAGCCAAGATCATTCATATCGCTAAAAGCTCAGATTCTATTTCGAATCTAGGAACCACAAGCCAGCAAAATCCCCTGATCATCTCCGAGAATAGAGTGGTTAATGATCAATAACTTCATTTCATTCTTCAATTTAAAAACTAAGACAGACTTAAAGAACTTGTTAATAAGTAGGTCTTTAAAAGCGTGTTAGATCGGTTCGAGTTTGGATCGACTTTAAAATGAGAAGTGAATTGTAGTAGGGCTGCGGCACGGGTGCGCGAGTCGATGGCCGCGGCCAAGGCCCGCTCGGTCAGGGACACGCTATCTAACTTGATTATATCAACATAATACAGCAAATTATAAAACTCTTCGTCATATTATATCGACAGTTAGAAGTGAGATAATGAAATAAAAAGTTGAAATATTAGAAATAGAGAATGAATAAGTTTATAAAGTGGAATTTAATCATTTTATAGCAACAGATCAGTATCATGGTTCGACCACTATTCCAACAGGCCATATAATATTGGTTCGACTCCATTGGCCTAATTTGTTTAGAGTATTTAGAAGCATATATGAATGTTTATTTAGAAATATACGAGCCCGGTTGGTTGTCTCTATTACATGTATCAACCTATAGCCGTCCACTGCTGAGCGAAGATTCTGCTGACCGCTCCTTGGTGGAGTCCAAGGAGCGTCAACTATCCCGATCTTGGACGGGCCGCATAAATTCACCAGCAACCAGTTTCTTTAATTCGTTTCTTTAAAAAAAATTGCAATATTCATTTTTATTTTATCCACGCCTTTTTTTCTTTATTTTGTTATTATTAAAACCTTCCGTGTCCCTCAAGAAACATAGAATAAGAAATAATCGAATAGGCCAAGCCATTATCAAGTTTTGCACTTAGCAACATTCATTTTTCAAGCTTTTATTTTAGTTTTACCTGTTCCGATATTTGTCTGCCATCAAATCTTGCAAGTTAAATTTGATCCACTTCCCGATTTCCGATTGAGGTGAAATTTTATACATACTTTTAGTTCTGATGACAATCCAATTATTTTTAATCGATATTATAGTTAATCAAAATTAGGCCGCCCTACAAAATGGCTCCACCATTATCATTAACATATTTCTGAACAAAACACTCAATATGAGTATCAAATGAAAGAGCTGAAAGTTTTTGTCTTTATTAACAAGTAATAAAAGCTTGTATTTAATAAAAACTTTTGAAATTAATCACTTGTTTATTTATATAGATAGACCCACAGATGGTGTAGGAGTGTATTTCGTAAATATATCATTGGTTTATTTTTAGCAGCATGTAATGGAGGCACGCCTATCTCCGCCTACGGGATACATTTCGAGAAAAACCCTACAACGGTTAGTTTATCCTGGCAACCAAACCCAGTGACTGTGGAACGAAAATACGTCCTAGTAACAGAGAATCGTTATTGTATTTTACGTATGCTAATTAAGAGGTATACTAATTCTTTAACACAGAAATACTCATACGTAAGTCTTTTGCCTCTTACTCTTGAGACCTACTTTTAATTGACAATCATAGTTACCTTTACTGTTGTGAGAATTATGTCATTATTTCCAAGGAGATATGATGAAGAATACAACAATCCAAGCGGCTAGTAGAAACTTTCTGCCTCGCACAACAAAATTGTGGAAGAATTGAACTGTCACCTGCGGTATTCTCGGACCAATACGACCTTCAATCCTTCAAGAAAAGAGAGTATTCCTTCTTAATAGGCCGGCAACGTACTTGTGACGCATCTGGTGTTGCGGGTGTCCATGAGCGGCGTTAATCGCTTACCAACAGACGATACATCTGCTCTTCATAAAAAAGCGGAAAATTCAAATATTAATAGGTAAGTATGGCTCCGTAGTTTTTTCTACAGAAATTATAATCTGTAATTTATACTCTCGATTGTCGGCACTTGATGGAACTTGATGGATTATTCCACTACTTTCATTGAGTTTATCCTGGTCGGATTCGCCTTCTGGCATTTTCATAGGTTTAGGGTTAGGTCCAGGTAAATTCAATTAAAATAATGGAAAAAGTACAAGTGAGTTTGATTCTAAAATGAACTATGATTAGATTCAAAATTGCATAGATAAGTCGTGATTCGGCTACTGTTTGAAATCAACCAAATTGAATGGTAAAGTTCCCCTCTGCAAGGTTCTGGTCATAAATTTACTTTTATTTATTTGTATTAAGTTATTCTTGCACTAGCCATTACAGGCAAAACAACTAATTATAGTAGTAAATACTAATAAGGAAGATGTTATGTAATTCCTTCTTGGGTGAATGTGTGTAGAACTTTGAGACTATAAAAGCATGTTCGTTCGCTTGCGATGTAGCAGACGGAATTGTGGCCACGATTACCCTTCATACGTATACGGTTATATTTGTGTGTGTTCGGTTACACTTTGGTGCGGAAACGAGGTGCGTCGGGTTTCTCCCGTCTAGCCTCATACCACCTTACCGCCCTGTCTGCAAGCCCCCATGCCTGCACCGAGGCTGCCCCCCTCTCGGATGTAATTCACTCTCACTAACCCACTGCAGCACAGTCAATCATGCATATTGCACTGTCCACCTAATTTATGGTGACAGCTAGAGGAAACGAATGCGGTATCCCAATCTAGATTTTTCGTGTGTTTACATATTTTATCTATACCTATTCCAGAGTAAAATCTAGTTTCGTATATTCGTTGTTTATATTTTGTTGTTTCTTTTTATACTACCTATTACCCAAAAATAATACAAAACTTTTTTTTGCGTAACGTAATTGTTTTTGCTTTTGAGTAAGTGCATGATCTGCGATATTTTGTTACATTTGCAAAACTTTTGAAAGTTTTTGAGATTGTTATTCGTTAAAATTTTACATAGCATTTTTCCTGACTTTGTATTGTCAAAAAATCCAAAGCATTCTATAATATGTTTCTTATATTAAGAGAAGCCGTCGAATTTATTAAATTAATAGCACTAAAGTTCGTGCCTACTAAAGAGTAAAAGAAAATCAGTAACAAGCAGAGGTGAAAAATGTTAAGCTGATTTGACCTCGCTCGTGTAGTTATTTCTGGATACAATACAGTATTTTTTGCACCTTTTCCTCCCAACAATGTGTAAAATTGAAAAATTTAATTACTATTGAGTGGTTAGTAGTATGTATTCTGTGTTTAAATAAAAAAAATCCTAACAAATTTTACACGTGACCATCTCATTACAAGACATCTTATACTAGACAGTGCCTTTACTATGGTTCATACATTACAACAAGCATACATATAGATTTTCAAATACATTCATATTACAGATAAATTGCATCCAGACATAGAACAAATGATCGTACTTGTCAAAAAATTATTTGTTCCGGACGGGAATCGTACTAACGAGCTTAGCAGTCTAGATGACCAACTACTAGATTGTCAATCCCAAAAATAAATTTCATACACCAAAACCCCGTTTTCTGTGGTAACTGCTATAAAACATAGTAATCTGCGTAATTTAAATCATTCTACCGAAATTTTATGACTTAGTGCATTTGAAGCTTTTGTTTTTGATGTAATAAATAATTCTAAATTATTGTAATAAAAGAAATGCACTCCACATCTTAAAATCATTTGAAATGCTCGTGAAAACAACTTTCATAATTTTTCATCTCCATTTCCCTCGGTTTTTGTTCCCATGTCACACAAGACGACACTCAAAAGCTTCAGTGTGATCTCTTTTTATAATGTCTGCAAGTCGTGGTGAAAGCGCCAGGGTAGAGGGGTGCGGTAGCGAGTTGCAGGGTGTGCGGAGGGCGGGGTTGCGATGTCGAGGGGAAGTGCCCCCACGTCTAGACTGGGTCGGTAGTTTTCCGGGATTCAGTTGGCTTTGCCTGCAGTCTGTCCACCCACTCACTGCAATGTTGATACGTAGCTAAAGTTGTATAGACTATGTCTGAGTACCCTTGTCGCGTCAGACGCAGTTTTTGTATTATTTGTCTGTAAGGTTGTTAAACATTGCAGGAGTAGAGTAGTTTTAGCTATGTACTACGTAGGAATGAATTTTGTTTAAGAATCACAACATCGTAACTATATACACAATTCTTTTTTTTAATTGAAGGATTGTTAGTAAAATTATTTGTTTACTTATAATTCATGAATATTTTGGTATTTTCGATTATTTTCTAATAGATTTTAGGAATAGGTAGGATAGAATACTAAATATATTACTATCAGTTTTCATATAGAAAAGTGCTTGAAGAAAAATATTCAATATTTATTAGGTACTAAAAACCATGAAACCGGCCACATCAAGATATACTTATTAATCGTGTGACAGAGTACTTATGTATGTTTTTAAAATGACTTTTCAAAGATAATGTCCAGCCCAACAAAAAGAATTGATCAATTATGGTCTTGACTATATCTATAGACTTATAGGGATATTCTTAAATTTAACTCTTGTTATTACTGGCCATTCTAACAAAAAAGTACGATTTATGAAGTAAAATATACAACAAAAAATGTAACAATAATGTTATGTGGTTTAATTGACTGTATTGAACACATGGGCGCACAATACCCAGAATCCTACATAAAACATTAGAGCGTAGTCTATATTTCTCAAGATTGTTATAGGAGGCCTTATTAATGGTCGTGTAACTTGCCGTCCGCTCCGTTTCCAGGGAGCAGCAGTCTCCAGTTCTAACCAAACAATACATTGAAGGTTCATAGGCGCGTCTATGAATTAATAACAATAGGCTATTCCTTGTAACAGGCCTTTGTGATATTGAACTACTTGCGTGTAAATAAGCATAAATATTCGAAACTTAAAACGAGTCCGTAATAAAAGTGTAAATGCATATGGGAAACTCTCGATAAGTCGATAATATATCACCTCGTGTTTTGCATTTGTTATGAAAAATTATGCTTTTCATTCTACTGCTTTTAAAGTACTGAACGTTCCAGTGAAATAGAGGTAAAAATATATGCACTTGCCTACGTTCATTACGATGAAACGCAGTCCAGAAACCCGTTTAGACTAGCAAATAAAAGTATGAGCATTTGAAGTTTCTATGTAAGAATTGTCACTATATAATTGTAGGCTAGTAACAATATCCATGGCCACACTAGACTATATACTTTACGTACTTTATATGCAATTATGTTATAATTTTAAAGCTCAGAGCAAAACAAAGTAAGCATTGTGATCATTTTTATATGGTAACAAACGATTTTGGATTTCAATACTTCGTTAGTTTGTGGTACATAAAGTTAAGGAAAATTATACATCTAGTTTAAAATTATCTCACAAAAAATATGTAAATATAACAAAGTTACGTAGGATTGGACAAAATGATAAATGGAGCTTAAAAATAAAATATAACACAATTATTTCCGTAAATACCCACACGAGCAAGTATCATCGTTTTACGATGTCAATATATCTACGATATAAATAGCTAGGCACATGGCAAAGAATAATTTTAGTATGTCCAATTACCTAATTATAACTTGCATCTAATATGAAGCATGTTATTCCCCGCGACTGGAGACGAAATGCCTGTCTCCCTCGAAATAGTGAAGCTAATTGTGTTTCGTAACTGTGAGCTGAAGGGCCGTGAAGACCTGAGATACCTATATTTAGCAAGGGGCGAGAAGGGTAAGCACTGCGGTGAGGGGTGCGGCGTCGGTGACGCGGAAGCGAAGGGCGGGCGGAGGGCGTTGACCGTGAACGTGGGGCGGAATCGATCCGGGCGGCCATACCCTCGCGCAACGGGAAAGTGTACGCCATCACCGTTCGATCGCGTTGCTATGGTTGGAACTACTGATACATTAATAGAATTATATATCTGTAATCTGTACACAGAAATGGTATTTTATAAAATATGTATCACATACAGGTGCTATTTGTTTAGAGTGAAAGTAAATAATAAAAAAATAGTAATTTAAATTTCTCTTTTTAGAACAATTATCACAATAATAAACTTTAAACATAAAAAGTTTCTATATTAAGAAATATATCTGCTAAGATTTTATTTATTTAGACTAGTATTTTTAACAAATGCCATTTATAGAGACTATCATTAAGTATTAAAATTTGATATTTTAGAACAAACGCATATTAAGCAAGTACACGGTCTATCATAATTATGGTGTATAAGTGGCATGTTCTAAATACATATATCAAATACGAATGTTTCCTTAAAAATATAAGGCGACTGTAGCGGGTTAATAGGCCCTCCTTATAAGGGAAACTCGCGAGGGCGGTGACGTAACAATGTTTAAACTTCTTATTTCAATGTAATTATATCAAAATCACTTTATCCTCTGTTTGACAAATGTTTAATGGGGTTACAGAAATCATTTGTGGAAGTCACGATTAATTAGAGAATTATAAAAGAATGACTGACACTACACTGAAATCATGTCATATTCATTTTAAATTTCCATAAATTATAGTAGGTATGACACACTTGTCACGATCACTTTAGTTAACAGAGTGCCTCAAATGCTTGCTAGTGTCTATCTGTCATCTTGGAATTTAGCATTTTTTTGTATGTGAAGGAGGATATAAATAGTCTGGATCTATTCACTTATTTTTTTTTTAAGAAACTATTGATTTATCTGTATTTAACTTACTGCATACTTTACTTATTATCTACATACTTTAGTCACTAAAATCATGAGTTAACTGTTGAACTTTTGCAGTAAGATCCAATAGTATACTATATTATGTTTCTCTGGCTGTCATGATACAATATATGTTTAAACACGGAATAAACTTGAGCCCTCCCTCCTTGTATATCCCTTCGATCTAAAAACGAAATAAAAGTTAGTAGGGTGCCTTATGTCCTGGTCACGAGGGTAGCTTGCTTATAGCTGTTATACACGAAGATAGGTAGTGAAAGGGGGGCTCAAGCGTTGCTCTTTGAGTAGTCTGTGTGCGTACTGTTCGTGTTTAGTTTTCTTGCAACCATAAAGATTATCATTACAAATATTCATGAAGAAGTAGTTTTGGAAAGCTAATTTTCATACCCAACTGCGTATTTCATTTATGAGTTCCATAAAATTCCTGTTGGCGTATTTAGGGTTATTTACAAAACAAAAGGATTTAACTACAGTCCAAATAAGTTCATAAATAATTTTGTTACTTTCGCATAACATTTGCGTACTATATACACTCTGATCTTTTGTCCCCTAAGGGGTAGATTGCCTCATTGATCTTGCGGTTAGCGTAAGCGACTGCCATAATCTAGATAATAAAAAACGCTACCAAGATGATTCAAATACCAGTAATGCCTTTTGGAGATGACAATGAACATAATTATTGTCTTCGTAAGGGGCTAACACTTTCTTTTCTATTCGTACTGCAATGCTTTGGCAAGTATCTTTGATGTTATTTTATTATAAATATCTGCATTCTTCTTTTTATTATGAGTGTTATTGTGCATCATGCGTGTGTCTAGACTTAAAAACAGATATTACTTTACTGCAAAAGTACTAAACTATTACTTAAAAACCGATTACTGTACTCTTTTTTTAAGATATCCCGCACCCTAAGAATATTCATATGTCGCGAAGGATTTTACAAACATACATGAAAGAGAAACAAATAATACACATACTCAGAACAACTATTTTTTAAACAGATTTATTTTTGGTATATAGCTGAACCCATAACCCAACTGATGCATATTAATTATTATTTTATGTAGTATTTTTAAGAAGCTCAACATCATACAAAACAAGTTCCATATGATGCCATAATGCGAAACCGGTCAGGTGTAAAATAAATAAATAAAATATTGGAATAAGTGCAAGTGAGTTTAAGGTGAGTTTTTCTAGAAAGTATTACAAAAAGTACCATCAAATCCCGACAATCGAGACTATAAATTATAAAACAAGTTAGAAATGAAAAAAATAGAGTTACAAGTGGTCCCAAAATGTCTGCGGGGAAACGCTTACGAAAAACCCTCAGAGCTAAGGGCAGACTAAAATAAAATGAATTCAAATATTAATGTTTATACGTATCACGCTTGTGCAGTGGGGAGAGTTGGGGTAGGTGGTTGAATGTCGGGCAAGGGCGGCGTGACTCACTTCATGGTCGATCAATACTGCAAGGGAATGCGTCGCGGGCTGGCGGCGGCGGCGTCTCGACTCACCCCTGCAAGACGGAATTGCACCCCGGAATTAATTCGATACCATACTCACCCATTTTTGGATAGTTTACTGTGGCACTCTTGTGTTAACAGCCGGCACCTGTGAATTCAAACGTATGTGAATTCACAATATTATTAAATCGCTGATGACAGATTTCACCTAATTTAAAAAACAAAGACAACATTTCTAGAATTGCATTGATTTGTCTTATAAGAAAATAGAAAGTTTCGTTGGAAAGTCTAAAAGAATAGTAATCAGACAGACTATCAAATATCAAAATAATTTAATTAAAGAGATTCTTTGTTTTTAAAATTTTTTAGTGTGAATACCATCCTATTTGAAAGTTTCAAAATATATCTAGTGGTTATAAATGGTAATGCAGGCATAAAATAATAAACGAATCCAAATGACTGACAAACGATTTGACCGTTGTGACTTTAAGAATAAATTATAAGTTCAAGGTACGGACGGCCTTCACTGGGCGTAACCTTACTTGGTTTCAAGATAGCTGAAATACTAAAATACTACGTTCAATAAAGCTTAGATATTTATTATGATTATAAAAGTTTTACATCGAAGGTTGCTTTCATTCACTTGGATTGTTCAAGAGCTTTATGTGTGTATTTAGAAGCAGAATGTAAAGCAACTGGAAATTACGTATTGTTGTGTCTTATTTAGTGTGTATAGGTATTGGTTAGTACATAGTACATATATTCTTAGTCCTTTTAGATAGATAAATAAGAAAACAATTTTTGTTATTATTGATGTGTATACATATAGAAAAAGGACTCCCAAATTTTATTTGAGGGCCACAAAAATTTAGTAGCCTTCAACTCTTAAAAATATTTTGAGAAACTTCAAACATCTTTCTTACCTCCACTCCAATCTCCCATCGATTCTTCGATTTTTATTATTCTTGATCACTAACAAGTAATGAATTATTTAAAAAAAACTGCGTATAATTCCTTTTTTTGTTTTTTTTACATTTTGATGTAGCCAGTGTCACCCATACATACAATTATACATACACTCGAAAAATATAACACTCCTTCTGTCGCAGTCAGATAAAAATATCTAAAAAGAGCTCATACAAATATAACTAAAGTTAGGGAAAGGTAAGTTCTGGTCCATTTTGGGAAATTAGTACCAATAGAATTATCTAACAGAAATTCTGCTGGAAACGTGCCAATTGGCTATAAGTGCTATTGTAAATATACCTAATGTGATGATAGATGTTGAAAAATATGAAGGTATGTGTTCTGTTAAATTATATAAACAAAAAAAACCGACTTCAAGGACTGGACTAAATTAAAATGGGACCACACGGGAAGCACCAGCCTTCAAATAAAAAATGAATCATCGAAGTTGGTTCACCCAGTCGAAAGTTATGAGGAAACAATCATAAAAAAAGAGTCGAATATATAACATCCTCCTTTTTTGAAGTCGGTTAAAAGTATGTTTATTTTGATATGACGCAGAACGTTTAAGCTCGAGAATGTTGAAGATCCGTTGTTCTAGCAACGTTTTTATGTTTCAATCAATCAATCAATCAACAACCCATAATGTCCTACTGCTGGGCTCGGGTCTCCTCTCAGGAGAGGGTTAAGGCCATACGTCCCCACGCTGGCCAAGTGCGGGTTGGGGACTGGCAAGAGACTACGTTGTGGCTACGTAATCATGCCGTTGGATGTTTTTAAGCCGCCCAAAGGTCTCCAACTAAGCTTGACGACTGTTATCCTATGATAACAACCGGGACCGACTCTTTTTTTTTTACGTGGTGTAATGCCTTTACGCACTTCGCTCCCCCCCTGCGGGGGCAGGGGGTTCGCTTTGTGTGGGACTCCTGACTGATTCCAGCCAGAATACCCACTAAACCACCACGGTGTGCCACTCTGCGCCTGTGACGGGAGAGATCCGGGAACCGCTTTCTTACGCCATCCGGACCCCTCCCAGCGCCTTCCCGCACTGAAGCGGGCACCGTCTTCTGATGTTAAACTCTTAAGGTGGGCGACGTACGGCACCAATGTTATAACTGCCTATAATTCGGTGACCACTTACTGTAAGATTGTTATCAAAATAAGCTACTCAAAATATGATTTGTAATTACTGTAACAACTCCAGAATTATACTTATAATATAGAGAATAAATCGCTCCCTTAGCTACTGTTGCGATGCGTCTAGTAATAAAGTATGTAGTAGTATGTAGTTTTGTAAGAATACATCTACATACCTATTAGTAAATTCTTTATATCCCTTATTAATGACTTATGACGGACGAAAATATATCTTACTTCGATTACTTTCGATTAATTTTTACATGTAGAAAAACAAAAAGCGAATATAAAAATTACTACATACGACTATATGTACCTAATATATACGGTGACCTATTAACATATGTAGATCTGTACAAGGACAGCTCAAGGTTTATTGGTCAATGTCAAAAACAATGAAAACAGTTGGGCGATCTTTAGAACACCGCTGGGCGATCTTTAGAAAATCAAATTACTCAATTGTAGTATCGTACAAGCAATACCTAAATATTAGCCACCTATATATATGTTAAAAGAATTCGTTAAGCTAAGTACAAAAGTTTTTGACACACGCGCTTGTCAGTCTAAACATATGTCTACTTCTTTAAATAATATATATATACATTGTCATCGAAGCAGCTAATGAAATATTATTTTTTTAGCTCTAAACATCCAAACTACAAACAACCCGAAGCTTTAACAGCGGAAAAAGAGTCAAGGACGGAACCTCGTCACAATCGATGACTGATGTCAGTAACCATGGACTGACCTTACAACATATACCTATATACACGAGTATACTAAAAAAAATACTATTTGAAAAAAATAAAACTATGTAAAATGTTAAGAAAACCTGATATACAATGTTCCATAAACAGTTAACAAGTGTTAAAATATGTAAGCATACACCACACACTAAATGTAATTGAACCGACATTCATTGATAATTACTTACTTTACAACTCAGGTACTAAACAACAGAGCTATTACAAATAACTTTAAAAAACAATCGGATTCGATGCGGCTAATTCATGATGGAATGTATTCCTTAATTATTCCACTTTTCGAGGTTGGACTCTTTCTTCAAAAACAGAATAAAAAGCGGTGATATTCGGCTATCATGATTTGATACTGAGTATTGTATCAAATCAGAATATAAAAGTTCATAAATAAAGGTAGCAAATATTAAAAGAAACCTACAGATAAATTGAACAACACCCTCTTTTTTAAGTTGCTTAAAATGTATACATAATGCACGTATATTAATACGTTAAGTAA
Source organism: Hyphantria cunea (assembly GCA_003709505.1). Classification (NCBI taxonomy): domain Eukaryota; kingdom Metazoa; phylum Arthropoda; class Insecta; order Lepidoptera; family Erebidae; genus Hyphantria; species Hyphantria cunea. The sequence goes on from PKRV01000040.1 coordinate 4,550,950, forward strand.
AAACTGTGTACTCCTTTTTACAAAAAATATGCGAATGGAGGTGTATAACACAAAAATTATGACCATGTATCAAAGTTCCTTCTATTCAATGAATTTCTCGGGTCTGTTGTTCTAGTGCTTAGAGATCCTAGGAACTAAACGAGAAGTCATGGGCTCAGTGTTCCCCTAGGACAAATAATTGTCGTTTGAATGGTGACACGGTTTTTTTTTTTAAAGACAACTCCCGCTTTAAGAATATACATTCCTGTGTCACGGGGATCTTTACAAACATACATGAAACGGACACAAAGTACACTCAGACTTAGAACAACAATTTATGGATCACACAAAGTGTTGTCCCATGTAGGATTTGAACCCACAACACTTGGCGCAGTAGGAAGCGGTGTGGCGACCACTGAAACCACTTTTTTTTTTGTTTTTTTTGACGTCGTGGAATGCCTTTACGCACTTCGCTCCCCCCCTGCGGGTACAGGGGCTTCGCTTCCTGTGGGACTCCTGACTGACACCAGCCAGACTACCCACTAAACCACCACGGTGTGCCACTCTGCGCCTGGGACGGGAGGGGTCCGGGAACCGCTTTCTTACGCCATCCGGACCCCTCCCAGCGCCAGCCCGCACTGAAGCGGGCTCCGTCTCCGATGGTAAACTCTCAAGGTTGGCGACACGTACGGCACACGCATTACGTCGCCCCCCCTCGCGGGTGGCCTCTAAGCGGATGGGGGGGAAAACCCGTCCCGCCCATCCGAGGCCACACTCAGGGCGGCATGAGGCGCTGGTAGGCGCGCCTCCGCCGCCCGGTTCGCCGGCGGCGGATCGGGTCCGAGTGGATATCGTCCTCTCGGGCCTTCTCCGCCGCCTCCTTCTGCGAGATGACTTCCTCGCAGAAGGTCGCGACCGCGGTAAAACTGCTCTCGCCGCCGGCCATGGAGCGTACGACGGCCGGCAGCGAGAGATCTCCTCCGATGACTGCAGTGAGGGCCCGACGCTGCGGCGCCCAAGCGGGGCACGCGGCCAGCGTGTGCTGGGCCGAGTCCTCACTGCAGTCGCAGTGGTGGCAGGCGGGACTCAATTCCCTCCGCGCGACCGAGTGCAGGTACTTCCCGAAGCAACCGTGCCCGGAAAGCACCTGCGTCAGTCGGAAGGAAAGGGTCCCGTGCTGCCGCCCTGCCCACTCGAGGATGACGGGCTGGAGCGCCTCCACGGTGGCGAAGCCAGCACGTGGAGCCTCCAGCCGCGACGACCAACGAACCATAGTGGCTCGACGGGCGGCTTCACGCCACTCGCGTACCTCTTCGGGCGGAGGGCGCATACCACTCTCCGCCCGGAATTCAGCCACCCGTCGATAAACTTCGGCGAGCACTTCCGCCTCCAAATCCCACGGGGGTGTACCGGCCAAGGCGCACGCCGCCTCGGTCGACACCGTGCGGTATCCGCGTATGGCTCTGATCGCCAATACCCTCTGAGGGCGCCAGAGGCGCGCCTTATTCTGGGCGGTCAGAGCCGACGCCCACACCGGTGCGCCGTACAGCGCCATCGACCGGACCACCCCCGTGAAGAGGCTTCTCGTTGCGACACTGGCTCCACCCAGATTGGGCAAAAGTCGCCCTAGGGCGGAGGCAGTGTCGACCAGCTTGGGAGCAAGCTGTCGGAAGTGCTCGTCGAAGAGCCACCTACCGTCGAGGATCAGGCCCAGATACCTCATCTGGGCCCGAACCGGTACGAGGACCGAGTTGACCACTATGGAGGCGCCGGGGGGCGGCCCGCGACGGGGCCCGTGGAAGAGCAGGGCCTCCGTCTTGTCCAGGGCCACCCGCAAGCCCAGCGCCTCGATGCGCCCGACCACCAGAGACACTCCCCTGGTGGCCAGGCACGCCGCCTCCTGAAAGTTCGCCCCCCGGGCTGTGACTAATGTGTCATCTGCGTAACAAATTACGCCCAGCCCGGAGGGGAGACGCTCGCGAAGGACCCAGTCGTACCCCACGTTCCACAGGAGTGGTCCAAGGACAGACCCCTGCGGAACGCCGCACGACATGGGTCGCCGTCTCAAGGCGCCATCTCGATCCTCGTACACGACGGTACGCTCCTCCAAATAGTCTGCCACCAGCCGCCTCAGGTACTCTGGCACCCCGTGGTACTGGAGTGCTTCCCTGATGCAGCTGAATGGCAGACTATTAAAGGCGTTGGCGATGTCGAGAGACACCGCCAACACCACGCCGCCACAGCTCACCGCCTCCTCGGTGACCACTGAAACCACTAGGCCAACCGTGTAGTCAATGAATGTAGTTTGTTCTTAAAGTTACCATAACCTGTAAGAAATGAGTGTTAGAGTGATCTACCTTAAGCCTCTATGTTTTCGTTCATGAACAGATGGAAAGAACTGATTAAGGAGGCACCGCTTAAATTGTCCCAACGTTATTGTCATTCAGTTATGAGGTTTAAAGACATCGAAATGATCAGAAAGGAGTCTTAGAATTTTATTGCGGTATCGTATTTCCAAAAAATCACATTGTATGTTTTCTCGTGCCGAATAGTATATTAATTAGGTAATGAGTGGGTTCTCAAAAGGTGTATGTTTTCACTCCCAATCCATCCAGTATCTTTTTCTCTCCATCACCTGCTCGTTTTACCAATGCCTTTCATTATACTCTTAATTTATAGTTAATTCCTAAACTGCGCAGGTGAAAACAGTAATCTCGGCCATGTACCAGGTTAGATAAAATTACAATTGTCAAATTGTGTATGTGTGCCAATATGCCATGGATTACCCCTTTGGGAATAGATGCATAGCTATGAATGTAAATATTTGTACATCTCTTAAAAGTTTGGGTCGATTCTAGACCGTGATCTCATATCACACATAAAACGAGCACGTGTTTTGGCCATATACTGACACGTGAATACGCTTCGAACACTTCTAAAGTCTGGTCCTGTCTTCTCATGTAGGTCTTGTATCATTCTACCAAGAGCAATAGGTATAATATTCAGCATTTTTATATTCAGTAACGTGTTGCAGCGTAATTATAGCACAATTTTGAGAAAAATCACCTCTGAATATACCCATCCGTCCGGCAATCCGCCATAATGCTTGCGTGTGTTTTGTGGCATTGAGCACTAATAATATCGGTGAACTTGACATTGAGAACGGAGGCTCGTCATCGTAACAAGATGCGCTGTCTCTTCCGCACCATTTTAAATCACAGGAGTTAAAAAAGGATAGCTGACGACTTTATCATCTTTGCTTGCGGCTGTTTGTAGGTCAGTCGTGTATTTTGTTCCGGACGATAGTCCGAAAGTCGACTGGAGGTTACATTACATTACGTAGTTATTTAATTTGAAATTCAATTTCGCACCACACAAATTATATCAACACTACATCCAAGCATTTAGCGAACCGTCTTGCGTCTGATTTCCTTAGTACATGTGTTGTTTATTCCTGACGTCTATTTTGTCCGATTTGTACTTTACCATGTTTGCATTACCAAAAAACCTTACATGCTAAAGAAATTCACAAACAACACAATACAAATAGAACAAGTTACACGATAGTCACCAGAAAGTCATAAAACTTTAAACATACCTAACTATCATACATACCATAAGAAATATAAAAAAGTGTTCAATTTTTATTTCTTGTTCAATATCAATATTTATAACTGAGCACATAGTTGTTCGAACTTATTGGCCTCTATTTTAGTGTTTCCATTGAAATATAATTAAGTCATTTTCCTTATATTTCCACTGACAGACGGTTTAACAAAAACCCCGTATTTATAAAATAAATCAATGTGCATTTATTTTAAAATTGGAACATAAATATGAAAAAAATATGATTTTCTAAATGTCAAGTAAATTACATTACACACACACTTTATAGTATAATTCACAAATTTCAATTCAAGTATAATGAAAAGTAATGACATACAAGATAATTATGTATGATATACTATATGCATAAAAAGTAAGCGAAAATTAAAAATATCTGTGTAAATAAACTTTGTAAACATACAAAGGCGAGGCTTTATTGACATAAAAAGTGTTTTTTTTTAATATTGTACAAACGATATAGAACACTTTTCACATCTACAATTAACTATAATTTGGTTTATCAGATTCGTAATTCCTCTGTAGAGTGTAAAAGTGGAGAAAAGCGATATCTAGTAGCGTCTCTAAGACTTTCTTCTAAGCATTGACCTCATACAGCCTTCGTTGTTCCAGAAAATTCCACTAGATGGCGCTTCGTGAACGTTTATCAGTTAACTTAAAGTTTCACAGAACTTTTATGAGATGGCGCTACCTTCAGCTAAATAAAGGTACAAGGTACTTTTAGTCCCTGTACCTTTATTTTCTAAATTGCACATTATACCGTGTTACATCAGAAATCGCACTTTTATAAAACTTATAACTTTACTAATATTCATTATGCCATTCAAATTTTCCATCTTTTGGTGATAACAATAAGTAACAAAATTTACGTAAAGAAGTTCCATTTATAACATTTCTATATGGTGATCAATTTAAATACACAATAGGAATAAAAAATACATTTAGCTTTCAATTTAAATCAATTATTTATAATGTGAATAGATAAAAACCTAAGGCTAATTGATAACGACAATTATAGTTGATATTAAGAATTTAGTGTTATAATAATAGTTTGCTTACATTTAGCATTATTTACTTAACAAAGAAAAGAGATATATGCCGTATGTTTATTTGATATTTACATATTTATTTTTTGTCGGTTATCTTGATAATTTACAATCAATAAAAGTGAAATCAACAAGTAAATGTGATGCTACTGCGTATCGTGCAACGACATCAAAACTGAATTGCTAAATTTGCTATTATATTATGTAGGTTACAAATCCGGATCGGTACCTATAAACAAATACAAGTAGCCGGTCGAGTCGACGTCAGCATGCTGGCGTGTTGCGTGAGCTCAAGTGGCACGTAGCAGAGTGCGTCACACTCGCCTCGCGGTCGTCGCTCCCCATACACGAAACAAATGTATCTCTGACTCATATTCCACGGGTATTTTTGAATAAATAACAATAATTTAACACGGCCTTTTTATTTTTAGGACTTCAATGGAACTAAAACTATTCAAACTGCACTAAGTAGGTATAACAGTCTTGTGAATAGTCATCGTCACATTTGCTATCGCTTACGAGTTGTCACAGTCATAGACTTCAATAATTCTAGAACATTCAAAGGCTCAATTTTATTACGAGTCTCAATAGTTTTTTTAAGTACCTAAACATTGAACCTTTCAATCGTCTTTTGACTTTTTAAGTGATAATTTCCCGTTTTATTATTAATTTATGATACCACCTGTAGCCATTCCTATATTTTTTCCAATACCTATATTATGTCCATACATTGTTGACTATCTCCACCTGAGAACTGATTAATCAACCTTTCACTTTGATGTTATCAAATTTATCAGTAAATGATCGAAATAAAATCGACACAAAAGACTAAGACAAAATAATATCTACATTGCACCTAATTCTTAAAACAATGTACAAATTATTACGTATAAGGTCTATACCGTAAATTATTACGTACGTTACAACCGCGCGTAACGCCGCGGGGCGAAGCTAGTCGAAAAACCAGTAGCCAGTGAAAGTCCCGTCAAAGTCGCTGCAGACGACCGGTAGATTAGCCGGAACAAGCAGACAGACGGACAAAGAAAATTTAGAAAAATGTTATTTTGGTGTATCGTGTGCGGTATTTTAATATAGATTATTTTAATACTACAAACAGATACTCCAGTTTATCTGTATAGAAGAAACGCAGTCATGATTAAGATAAAAAAATCTAAATATACCTCAGAAGGTTTAAAATGTCACTAATGACATCTGTCACAGAGTTCAAAGTATATTTTAAGAACTTTAAGCATAGAAAGACGCTGGTTAATTGTTACTGCGGTCGTCAAAGTGCTTGCCAAGTCTGTTGTAGTTCTTCTTACCCCTATTTTCAACGTTGGAGGCTAATATCTTGAACACCGGGTGATGTAGGTCCCTGCACCCACAATATCTATTCGTCACAATGAAGATCGTTCTTTGAATATTGTTCTAGTTTTAAGATCCTCCAAATAAATTATGTATTAATAAAGAAACTATGAAATTAATAATGTCAATGAGAATAATTTAAAAATTATCTTTTATGCGAAATCCTTTGTTTTCGCTATATCGGGCGAACAAAAAGAATTAAATATTTGAAAAATTTAATACAGTTAAAATAAAGAAATGCTTCTAGTAAGGTTTTATTTCATTGTAAAATGTTTGGAGACCTGTTTCATCATCAGCCCTTAACCGACGTTCTGATTTTGACCTGCTTTACCACACTGGTACCTGGTACCATATGCCTCTGTGGCGCAGTGGTAGCGACTACGACTGCTGTGCAACAGGTCTCGGGTTCGATTCCTGAGTCCGCACGAAATGTTTGTATGATCTGCAAATATTTGTTTCGGAGTTTGTGTGTTTTCTATGTATAATATGAATATATTTACAAAAAAAATGTAAATATTAATATCAGATGTCTAGTATCTATAGTACAAGCTTTGCTTAGTTTGGGACTAAATGGCGTTTGTGTGGTGAGACGGCATAAGGTTCGTTTCAGATTTTCTTTTTCTCTGCAGATGTTGCCCTGCGTAGTTTATTGTTTAGTCGCCTCTTACGTTACCCACTGGATGTACAGGGGTGACAGTATTTTTAAACAGTCACCATACGGATTTCCTTATAACGTTGACATTTGTGGAATGGTCCCGGGCTATAGTTATTAATAAACTGTATTCAAACACTGACATATATGAACACGTGTTACAGAGATACAGATAGGGAGACCTTTTGGATATACTTTCTATGACATTTTTGACCTTGGAATGTCAGATAGTGCTCGTTTTGTTTATCGGGCAAGCACACAGATATCTTCATTTTTGTATTATCCGCGGTGTAATTTCTAGAAAGTCAACATAATCCTCAATTAAACGATAAAGTGAAGGGTAAATCATTAATGATATTAGGATTAATGACGCAAATCATTATACAAAATATCATTAATATATTTTTACCTACCTGGGCCTATCTTAGTATTTGGTATACAACTGGACTTTAAGCATTTACAATACAATTAATTAAACTTAAAAAATTGATGCGGTTTGATCTAATAGTTACATGGCGTATTTAGTATTTTATCAAATCATTAAAGAATTGTCGAAAAAAATACACTCAAACACCTTGTAGTTCGCAGTTTTAATCAGCTTTCAAGCTTACCTTCGTGAAAGAAACAATGGACCCAGTAAACTGCCTAATCTATATTTTACTAGTGCCAAAAGTCTAATGAATAAATTTATAATTGATTCAGTTTTCATAGGTAATGAGATACGAAACATTATGCGACTATGAACAAAAGATGTAGATTAGAGTTACGTAAGTTTAATTTCCAGTGCTAGAATTTTCGGTTCTATCTATCGAAGATTCTAGATTCTTTTTACGGAAGAAAGTTGTTGTTGAATTATGTAATATGGGAAAAATTTTGTTTTCTTTTGAGTTAAACATCTAACTGATACACGGTAAATAACGCTGCCAGTGACAGATAACTTACTACTACATGACTACTGAAAAATTAATGTACAAAAACTTAGCATTCAGCGATAATTAAATATTGTCTTTTTTGTCTCCTATCTATTTTTAAAATTTCATTTTCTTATTAAAAAATTGTGGCAACGGTAAAATTCTTTAGGTTTATGAACTGAAAATTAGGATTGCAGAAAAAGAATATGCGCCCTGTTTGTTACAAATGCTGCAAAATAAGCAATTCAATAGTACCGCTACTAGCTCATAGATGGCATGAGTTGTGACTAAAACGATTTTCCTTATATATGGTGCCTTATCTAAGTGTATAGATGTGATGATTGGCACTAAACTAAATAAATTAGAAAAGAATATTTGCGTGGAAAAGAAAATTAGTATAAAAAAATACGACAGCGGCCCGACAATGTGAACATTCTTTTTGTTTACATGTTTGTAGTTATCAAATATTTTTATCAGGTTTGTTCAAGGAAAAATATTATACGTCGACAATACTCATCTAAATCTGATACAAGAGGTTATATATGTCACAGATTAGTAAACAATTAAAGTATTGGAGAAATACTTTTTTGCCTTTTCCTTGGTGACTAGCGGGATAATACGTGACACACATAGATTCACATAATACTTATGTAACAGTAGTAAATATACTAAAAAAAATATAAATTTATACAGCCTTATTACGTTGCTTCATTGAAAACTGCGATGCCTCCTGGTTTCTATAGCTTAAATCACTACATACTATAATTAAAGAAAATAAAATATATGAATAACTATATTATTATAAACATTAAGCAGTAAGCGCTTGACATGTGGGTAAGTTTCAAAGATAGACAGCCGGTACATTATGATAACGGTCTGCACAAAGGTGCTAAAATCCCTAAGACCTTCATGCGTAGTATCGATACGACAGCAAGGTAATAAAATAAAACATTTGCCGGAGAAGGGCGGGCGATATCGTAACTGTAGCCAGCGATAGCGGAGTCGGTCGCAGCGCAACCTTGCAGAGTTTGTTGCTCCTGCAAGGCGACGAAGGCGGAGTTGAGAGGCGCGCGGGACGCGGGCGGCAGGGGTTGCCATCTAACCTCCAGTGACACGGCTAACTACACCACAGACCAACTTATACAGTATGACAATCTAGTTCGCAATACTTCTAAAGTTGTGACACTACATATTATTAACATAATTTATATTAAACAAAATGAGAACATACGCAATTTGTGCTTAATACACTACAACTTTTGCATCACGCGTTTAAATCTTTTGTTCTAAAATACTTATATAGTTAAGCTATAAACATAAATTTGGTGTTTTATCAGCTTACTTATATACATGTATATACGTATACATGTACACTTTGATATCGTGTCTACATATTTAATAAGCTGTAGTAAATATTGACGTGATATACACTGGTACAAGTGACTGCTGCCTTGACCTGTTATTATTGCCTTGAGGAGTTGCGTTTCTATGGCGACGATTAATATTTTTAACTTATAAAGTTTTATTTAGTCTACCACTTTTTTATTAGAAAATACACACGTTACATACAATTGACATGTTTATGCATGGAAGGTCTATATACGGAAACTCTCTAATTCCAATTAAGTCACTTTGTACTGAATTTTATTTTACTCACAACTTTCATGCACTTATGTATATCAGAGGACTTAATGCCTTAGGCATTCTCTTCCAGCTAACTTTTAGGGGTGTGGACACCTAGGAAGGTAGGTGCATTAATTTAAAATAGTACATAAAGCTATCGTTAATTTTCATTTATAATTTTTATTTGAAGATGTTTAGTTTCAATCGGGCTTACAGTAATTTAAATATTACTTGGAAACATTTGATTTCTAATAAGTGCTTTTAAATATATATGAACGAGTATAAACGGTTTAGCAGCGAAACAACAACAAATAAATTTAATGCAAAAGAATCTGTCCATAATTATGTATGTATATCATCATAACATCACTCACTCGTCACTTCAACTGTCCCTTAAATAACCAGTAATGTTTTCCTAATAAAAATTCCCTACTAAGAAATATTTCCAACCGAGAACAAAGGGGAAATCCCTGTATTTCTAATATCCATCGAGCAATTTTGCGCGCGGTTCTATTTAAATTCAATTTCACCTGAATGTTCTGCACTCAATAATGATTCAAATCTGAACGGTATTTCAGGAGTAGTTTCAGAGAGAGACCTTAATCTATCAATTTAATGACATTTTATCATAAAATATATTTTATTTTAAATCCATTATAAATAATTCTCGTGTCACTTTATTGCTCACGATGAAATGTAAACCTATCTAACCAATTTTCACGTTTTATTTTAAACATTTATTTTGTTATCGTCCTAAAAGATACGATAGTTAACCTCACGCTTATATCAATAAATAAATAAATATTTCGGACAATTAGCACACAACGCCATCTAGTCCCAAACTAAACAGAGCTTGTATCATGGGTACTAGACAACTGATATAAATACATAAATACTTTTTTTGTGTAAATACATACACCTTATACATAGAAAACACCCAAACTCCGAAACAAATATTTGCAGATCAGGCAAACATTTGGTCCGACTCTGGAATCGAACCCGAGACCTCAAGCACAGCAGTCGCTTACGCTACCACTGCGCCACCGAGGCAGTCGACCATGATCAAAAAGAGACGCAGTCGACGTTACATGGGTCATCTAGTATTTTATAAAATGAAATTCTCACAAATGGCCGTTTTATATGGCTCATATAAGCCGAGGTCTCAGCTCATTATTAGACTACAATACTCTATGGGATAGGGTTGATTGAATTAGTCAATCCATTGGTTCTATACTGATATCTATTATTGCCTTAATCACCAACCACATCAACAAATAAACAGTAGCACATATCCTTCACATCATTTAAGAACGTCAGCAATAGTAATATTGTTATTCCGTTAAGTGTAGCATTATGATATTTTCAAGATAAACGCGTATCTGCTCGAAAACATAATGAGATAATTACTTAACTATCGGCCAGAATTATCGCTTGTTCTTGATGAAGTTTATTGTTCTAAATACAGGTTGTTTACTTTTCCACACATGCATTGTATTGATGTATTATCCTGTACAATTTATGCACATTGTTTATTAGAGAGGAATGTGCACCCGTACACAATGCGTCAATTGTATTTTTTGTGTTTGGCACACGTGTGTAAAGAACACTTTTCCACCTGTTCACTGAATTTAGTTTCAAAATGTAGTTTAGATTAGAATTAATTCTCGTATTATCGTCTACTTCAACATCATGCATAACAAAGGTATTTCAACGTAATTGTTTGTCCACCCACGGCCCACGGTTGCGTCTCCATTGGTGGCGAAGTGGCCTGTCCTAGTTTTTAAGGCAAGAACTTATGCGGAGATTACTCCCCTCCTCCCTCGAAGCTAAGAATACAGCTGTTTACATGTCTGTCGACGACGTGACCTATATACCAATACAATGGTATTATTCATGAGTTTGTCAGTCCATTGCCTTTGTTGAACATAATCACTCAGTTCTGTATACATTTTTCTTGTCTTATAACACCATAATAATATTGTGTCCTATAAATATATGCTTGTAACTACGAAGAAGTATAAGCCTAACACGGGTTCGACTTGACTAAGCGATGACAAGTCTCTTCACGTTGGTTTGAAGGAGGATATAATAGAATCTGTTCTCAGAAACTTGCCAAATTGTGTTACTAACTGGCTTCTAATGAGCCGTGAAATATATATTTTAAACCAGTAACCAGCCTCACTTACTTGTGAACCACGGATAGAATAACATTAACCTGATCTATTAAACATGTTAATCTAATCTTATATAAAATTAAAGTTTTCTGTATGATACAAGTACGTTGTCGTAAGAAAATGTAAAGTAAATGAGAGATACAAATATTTTGTTCAAGTCTATTTTGGGATGCAGAGTATTTGTCATGCGCAAATATTGTCGTGTGCACCAGCTCCCGGTGACCTATATGTGCACCTTCTTAGCTTATCTATCGCAGCCAAATATTATTTTATTGAACAAATAAAACAGTATTTATCTCTTTACACGTATACGTTTGAATGTGTGTACGTCACTCTCGTTAAGCGCTTAATCAATTAATATATTTTTTTATTATGAGATGACTCTAGTACCGACCTCTAAGATTTTTATTAAGATGACATTAAAGTTTTAATGCAATTATGAATTGAACTTAGGTGATTCGCTTGTATAAATCTTAAACCCTTTAAGAACACAAATCTGAAATCATAAAACACACTTTTAAGTCACTTAGATATGTAGGCGGAAAGAAAGAATGGCATTGACGCGATAACTATATCTCTGACGTCATTCATTCCACCATCGTCTATCAACATCATTCTATAATCGATTCAGTTTATAACCAACGAACCTAGAACTACTATTACTAATACTTTTTAATTTAGATAGTTCTTTAAATTTTTTTAGTACCGAAGAATGTGTACTTTCATCTCTGATTTATTTATTTAACAAGTTAGTTATGTACATGTATTATTAAATAAGTAAATCACTTTAAATCTGGTTTAAGATATGTACTAAGCCATGTATAGACTTAGCAGATCCGTACAACTTCGTCGGCGTCCTATGAAGGTATAAAGATTTTCTGTTTTTGCAATCATTTTAAAAAATTTTATATATTTTTTTCAAAAATTTTATTGATGTTGAGGTCTTTTGGTCGTAGCGTGATGATAATATTTAAAGGCCTTCTTTGATAAATGGGCTATCCAACAGTCAAAGAATTAGAAAATGTAACAATTTAAAATAATAAATTGGTAGATTTATTTGACAGATGTATCAGTAACCATAGACTTACATCGTAAGAATGCCAAGTAATCATTGAAATGTATCCCACTCAGAAATATTTCACATACTCTCAGACTACTTTGTAACTATGTGTATACCGATATCCATAACTCTTTTCGACTCGGTCTTACTGGCCCTGAGCCTGAGCCCCATGAGATGCAAATGATAAGTATTTAATTAGACTTTATTGTAATTACAATTCAAATAACAATAGTAATTTGTGTTGCGAAGGCATTTAAAATCCAATATCAGCTACTCTCAACGCAGAGCAAATTCGGTCAATGCTATTCAGAATATATTGCTATGTTCATAACCTGTATATTATATTATTAGAAGGCTAATGTTTGACTTTGAGTCATATAGAAAAAAACAAAGAAATGGTATATCATCTATAGTGTTCAAATAATATTTTTTCAAAAAGAGATTTGTGAAATAATTTTTAAAACGTTATGGTTCAACTCCATAGCTTTTAAAATGGGAGAGGCTTCAAAGCTGGTGCAAATTAGATCTGGTAAGGACGATTGTTGCGAAGGTCGCATCGCAGCTGGGTGTAGCATCGCACAGTCAACTACTCCATGTGGTATCGCTAGATAGACGCTTCGTTACGATAAATCGAGAAATCGTAGCTTTATGCTAAAAGCAAACGTAATACGACATGCGAAAGTACAAATCACATCGTAACTCGCATCGGTCGGTGGCCTTACCTCGTTAGAGTTCATAAACCCGCGCGAAACTGGGGCACGTACCGCGTGCTCCCCCTCCACTCTCGGTCCCCTCAGCCGTCGTCCCGTTACCTACCACTAACTTTTCATTGAATTGTTTCTACTGCTTGCCTTAGAATTATTATAGTATGACAAATGCGAAAACACTTTAACTACATTTGTTCATGTATCAAGCATGCAGTATTCAACTCGACAGCTATGTTCTTTGTTTGTTGAGCCTATGTTAATAATAAGTTTAAGGTCATATTGTCGAGTAATCAGACGCTCGTTACTTACTGCTTCATACATTCTTCAATGGCTAAGTCATTATCCAATCAGTGAACACAACGGATAAAGCTATTCATTTGATATGTGCATACTGAATCATGACTCGGTATAGTATTCGATGTTTACGTATTAATAAACAACGTTAGAAGAGAAATGCTGTCACCGGTGAGGCGAATGAACCAGTATTGCGCTGTACTATGTAGAGTTGCGCAAGCGCAGTCCGAGAAAGTGCGAGTAAAAGTTGACGCAACCCACGTCACATGCCACTCGCCGCCCCGCCACGTCACACATGCGAGTATACATATTTCATTTACAGCGTTGCGTGTGTGCGTTTAGTGTTATGTATACGTACTTAAGTGTCATGCACTGACGACACTTGATTACAATCGAATGTGTTATACAATGGGTTTAATAATAAAGTTTGTTACGAGGACGTTGCCACACGTCAGAACGTAAAAGGTACATTTCAAAACGCTTATTGAGATAAATGACAGCACTAAGTATTGCACCGTGTGGACTGGTTCCTTGCAATTATTAAGAAACAGAGAAACAATTAATAATTACTAAGTGTACAATAGACACTATTAAAGTTCATTGCATGGTTCTAGAGTTCTCATATAATATGTAGCATAAAATAAGATTTATAAATCTACCAAGTTGTTTCAAAAATGTTCGGTTTTGTAATGATTTGATTTTATAAAAAAATACAATCAAGTTATAAAGACAGTTGCGTTACAAGGTAAACTAACCCAAATAACTCTACTAACAGAATACGATCAATTAATCTATAACTTTCTAATAGTTAATTATAAATTGATTTTGGCGTAAATCCTATTTTTATAATTGGGAATAAAGCGTGAATATTACCCACGTGGAGGGTTTAGAAGAAGCTAGGGCGAGGGGTATGGGGCGAAGGGGGCGGAGCGCACTGTGGCGGCAGAAATAGGGCGCGGAGGACAGAGCAAGGCTGCCCCGGTTGTCGGCCGTCGACCTGCGCCCATAACTACGAGTACGTAGCACATCTGTGTGTGCGTAGACCTCGCTACGATCATACTACGAGTCGTATGCACCAAGTGACGTGCATCATTGCCTCGTCGGGTATGCATCGGCCTCACCTACGTACTGGTTGTACTCGTTTGTTACGAGTTTTTTTAAAATAGACATTAATCAACATTGTCAGCACCTTAAATTACTTGTAAAAACATTGAAATTAAAGCATTTACTTTTATTCACAAACAATCAACAGCTAGTAAATTCGATATAAAAATTTAATTTGTAGCGCCATCTGTTGTTCAATAGAAACACCCGTACGCGAGTGTTGAGGTGCCGTTTACTCCGAGCGCTCCGCTACTCCCGCCGCGATAAGGGCACGAGTTCGTTGCTCCGATAGAGACTGACCTCAAAAACGAGGACACTGCAAAATTAGGACGATGACAACGTAATGACTCGAGCGCCAATGTGCTGCATGTGAAATAAGACTTGAAGTTGATAGCAATAAGAAATAAAATTGTATGCCTTTGTGCTTTGAACTACATATATTTGATCAATTAGGCAAATACGCTGACTTCAACACTAACGTTCTAGCCAGTAGTGTTTTACCATACGATATTAATAGGTTCAGGCTAGTTGTAGGTATTTACACACAATGAGGTAAATATAGGTGATATACAGTCCCTAACTTCAGGAGAATATATTTAACGTATTCATACCATTTGTTATTATCGTAGGAGTATATATTAATAAATCGAATTAATTAAACATTTCATTAATTTGAGACACATGAGCGCATTTTTTTTATTTAGGCTTGACCTAAACATGTATCTTTCCCTTGGAATGCCCTTTCTTATCAATTTATTTTTGTTTGTTTCAGGTAAGCTTGACTCGCCGTGACCCAAAATTGAAGTTTCCTAATAATCTGGTAACTAGGTTTGTTTCCCTATGTTAAAATGAGTGTGTTTAAAAAATATTATATTTGAAACAATTTGAAAATGTGTAGAGTTTTTAGACGTAACAATTCGTTAGATATGTTTTTAAATAAACAAATTAATTGCAAGTAAATAACTACAGAAACTTATGGTAGATTGTTTTAACCGATTCTTCATAACAGTTCCCGAATTTAATGTCGGTCAAATTCTATTCGGATGGCAGCAGCATTACTGAGCTAACCTATATGGGTTGGTGACTCCATAATTAATCAACATAAATGATGAAAACCTAATCCAATCTCACACATTTTCGGATTGCAACACGGAGATAAAAATATACCAGTTGTTTATATTTACTTGCCTTGTAAGGCTATTAACTACTACAGCTAACAGAGGACAAGGCGTACACTAATGTTTACAAGATAAATTGCCACGACGACGTTCGAAAGTAAACATAAGAAGGCGAAGAAGATTATTCTGGCATTCGCATAACGCAGTTGAATTGCGATAACGAATGCAATGGAAAATAAGAGCAGGATGCATTGAGTTGGGCCGGGAGCCGTCGCTAAATATAGCTCAGTCGTCGACCGACAAATAGGTCACTCCCTGCACTGCCAGCGTCACAACCACCTTACCACCCTCTCCACCCCTGAACATAAATTACTGTATATACCACACATTAGTAAATTGTTACTCGGTTATTTAAATCATACGCCGCAAAATTTAATAACGTAAGAGCTATCTCTCTATATTCATTTATTTATTATATAATGAAGCTTATAATGACTACTTTCTCTTGCGTGGAAGACTAAAAATAGCGAATTTTCTAACGACTTTGATTTTAAGACATTCGTCTATTACGATTTAACTCATTACCTTGATGCTTATATATTTTATTTATGATTTACTATAAGTAATAAATATAACATATGAATGATGCTATCATTTCTTGTACTCGATTAATTTGACCTACATAGTATGCATTATAGTGACAATGAGAAACCGATAAAGTTTGGATGCACTGTTATTAGGTTGGCCTAGAGTACGGCTTATAAGATTAATGCCGAAGTAGACAGTGTAGTCAACGAAGTAATTGTATCCAATAATTGTATTATTTAAAGAAATCATTCAACGTTTTTTATATTACCTTTATTCGCTAAATATCGCTTCATTCTTTTGCCAAAAAAATGTTTACATCCTTTTAGCAAAAAATGTAAATGGCTGTTAGTAAATGCAATCACACTTGTTGATATAGAACTTTTGCTTTCAGAAAATTGACAAAAAAAAATATCATAACAATATCAAGACTCCGTTTGTTAAAACAGTTATTTCAAAATAAAGCTTCTGGTAAAACAATTATACCAATAAAATAAATTGTTCTTGTAGTAAACTTATAAGAAAATACTAGAATGAACATGAAATAGTCGCGTCACCGGTTTACATTGAATAACATGAAAAACCCCATAATCATCACGAGTTATTTATAAGAAGCTGTAGTTAATAAGGTCGTTCACCATTTTTTATTGGTTAATGACATACTCAGTAGTTTTACTTGATAACTCTACACTTCTGCTTGATATGTTGTGTTCCTTTTTACTAGAACTATTTATATATCTATTAGAACGATAAAAGGAAAATGGTTTGTTTTAGTAGAAACTCTTGGTTTATGTGATGAGCTTCGTGCACAACTGACTGCGATTTTCAGTGCAGTGTAATGCATAATTACTTCTTTTTATAAATGCAAGTGAGGTATATGAGCTAATCAGTTGACTGAATCGTTATTTTAGGGGATGTTATGAACTAGAATATCACAAATATATAAACGAACTCATAAATGCA
The DNA here is from genome assembly GCA_003709505.1 of Hyphantria cunea. NCBI lineage: Eukaryota > Metazoa > Arthropoda > Insecta > Lepidoptera > Erebidae > Hyphantria > Hyphantria cunea. Next base: position 4,568,155 of record PKRV01000040.1, read on the forward strand.
AGTCAAAGCAACTAATTTGCTAACTGTTTGTACACGTAGAGACGTAACGTTAGCAATGAATTGCAACAGCATTTTGGAACTAGCGCACAGCAATATGCATTCATAATAAATTAGTAAGGACATGTCAGCAAGCGTGGGTGTTGTTGTTTTCCCCATGGTTTATGTTGGCTGAGCTCGGCCGGAGCTGGTAGCAGGGCAACGGCAGGGTGGAACGTGAGGTGCGCGGCGGGGCGGGTGTCGCAAGCCGCGGGTGCATGGCCGGCCGTCGGCACCGGGCCGACCCTGACTGACTTATCTTGCGAACGTGCACCGCGCGCAAATTCTAACACTGGCAAATTTAACAACTGTGGATTATTATTGTACATTACTCCTTTGCTCGTCGAGCTCACGTCATGGTACATACAACATTCAAAACGTTTACTCCTACACATACCTTACCTTCCTCAAAATGTTCAGTGTTATTGACAATGTGAAAATGAGCACCGTTGTCCTTTACGCTTAAGTTATTATGCCAAATTTAGAACGCAATCACAATGCAATGTCAATCAGCATGTTTGTAATTTTGCATCTTGACGTTTATTATAATCGTCTTGCCTTGGTTACTGTGGTTACTCACGGTTTGGTATTCGTTTTAATATAGGAGTTGGTAAATACATACAAAAATATATGCTGTGTGGCAAATGTGTCCTCGTAACAATATTCTCCTCTTCGTCTTCGAAAGTAAAACCATTGGAGTCGTTGAACTGTAAGCTCATTATAATTTATGCCCTGACCTGTTTACATTGTTACACCCGCCCCTACAAAACATCGACATTTTCATTTACGATCACAAATTGTGAAGTGACAGGATAACTTGTTCAGATTTGGTCCTTATTTATTTACTTCGTTACATCATCGGCATGAAATGTTTATCCTTGCAAATCAATTAAATAAACTGGTAGTTTGTGAAAACTCACAAGTACAAGTTTATCTTAATTGCTATCTGGTACCTTGTGAAACAACATAGATTAACGGTCCTTTTTACACATCAAAGACTTTACACTCTTAGTGAATAAAACTACATTTGTAATTCGAACATGATATTCTGATCCTAGAACAATTATTATAACACTTTATCATTATATACGTGTTTGTGACTAAAACGGTTGGCTTATGTAAACAACATTGTAATATTTCTTTTTAATTCTATTCCATTGTATTCTATTTCTATAAGATAAAATAAAACTACGTTAAGCGAAAGATATAAACTTAAACGTACAAGTTCATATAACAATAGCAGTAGGTGACTGAAAGTTAGCTTATAGAGCACAAGGTATAGCCTGTTAGTTTCACCTTGATATAATGAGTTATAGACATAGGTTAAAGGCATCAGCGTGCGGTAAGAGGCAAGCCTAGGCTGGATGGCTCTAAGGCAGAGTTGCAGGGAGCGGCCGCAGTCGACTTGGACTTTGTAATACATTCGGCCTAGTCAGCGTTCGTTGCCCCTCGCCGCGCGAGGTCGCTGCTGCACAGTGCTGCGAGAAACGAAGCCCGACTGTAGCCGAACACCTCCGGAAATCCCCGAGCAACATTTTGGCGCGAAACTTAAACTTTTGTAGATATATAATCAAACATATAGTTAATACTTTCCGTACAAATTTTAAACTATTTCAAAATACCCTGTTAACTCTCAATGATCAGGGCAAGTATTTTAAAGAAAACAGATGTATTAAGGTGTTAATAACGATCACCATCATCCACAACAGCCTTTAAGAGCTCCAATGCTGAATAAAGGCTTCTGTAGAAATGATGTTTTGGTATAATGAGAGTTATATTTGTTAAATTTTAGTTTATGACAAAAAGTACTTGATTTTTAATTAAAGAGATAGCTATATGAGACATAATTAATTCCAGATAGACTTTTCAATACCAGTATCGGGCTTTTATTCAATATAATAGTTGGGAAATGTTGCAGAATAAATAAACAAATTGTCCACGCCATCCGCATTGTTTGTAATTTCTCTATTCAAAAGCAAAAGTAAAACGCTTATGTAAGAGTTCGGAAAGCCGCGATGTGACACTTTAACCCAGTGCTGCATATTCCGGTGTGAGTTAGTCCAACGCACCCGTTTCACGCTCATTAGTATGGAGACAGCGGCTCACCACTTTCACTCTCGCCAATAACAAGTGTTACGCAAGCCTCCGTCACCGCGCGGCTCTCTACAACCTCCCGGTACTATCTCCGGCGTATCGAAGCGCAGCGCTCCCACTTAACGCCGTCACTAGATTAGCTAGCAAAAAATGAACATAAATTTTCGCAATAATGGTGCAACAGCATGACGAGACAGCGCAAGACGCATCCTCGGGCCTAATGATAGTCTCGGCAGAAATGAAAGTGAATAGTGTTTCGGTTATTCATAGTGGGTCAGCAGAGTAGGGCAACGGGGGTCGACGCCCGCGCAGCCTCGCTGGGTGAAAGTGGCCCTCCTCGTCCCCGCTCCCTCCCGCTCCTCCAATGGTTGACGACTTACCTGCGCACGCGCCAGCTTTTTGCAACTTGGCCATGGAACCTATTACGATAACTGCGAAATAACGCTCAAGCACCAAATGTAAATGCATGGCCTTTAATTGTCCTCGATCACAAGACATACTTAGTTGTAGATACGAATATGATTTGTTAACTTAAAGCACGAATCACTGTGTTTTATCTAACGTGGTGAACAAGTTCATATCTAGTACCTTGACAAAGTTGCTGATATCTGTCGACAGTCGCACAGACACTTAAGCTTTACCAATTGCAATCCAAGTAATTCACAAATTTATTTGGTAGGTCCAAATAATTTTTTTTGATCATAATGTCAGATTCCTCATCACTAAAATCACATGCTACTTTCATAATGATTTATTTACCGTAATTTTCAGAAAAATACTCAATCAACTTTGAATTGTTTTCATCCCCTTACCTCTGTCCTGCAGTTGTAGTGTAATTACACCACAACTGTGAGACGTCCAGAAGTCTACAGACAATTCTGTAATATGTATGTCATTATTGATATGAAAATGGTACAAAATTTGTCTGTTAATGTTCTACTGTGTTTTAAGAGAAACGATATTGTCTCAAGGACAGAAGAGTTGGTATTTACTGTGTTTCACATAGTTATCCTCGTGCTACAATACTCGTATACCACTTTACCAAAACTATGATCGCTCTAAAAGCAAATTCTTTGAATAAACTTAACGTTCATCACTAGAGATTTTCCTTCTGGCGTTCTTAATCTAGAATTACGGTCAATATAATGAGCCAATCACTAAGGAAAAATCTTATCAGTCACCTAATAACAGTTAATTGCTTTGTACACATGTGCATCGTGAACAACCGAACATCATCTGCATGTGTAGTTTGTTAAGGTTATTAGATATTTTAACCTGCCTGGAAACCAGTTTTCCTTAAAGTGACATCATCTCTCGTAATAAATAGTTCAGTGAAACAATGAGCACTTTTATTGTTGTTCGCGAAGAACTATGAGCAATACTCGCAGTGATTTACGTAATCGGCAGACGGTAGTAACTAGTGATTGAATAGGCCCCATCTTACGTAAATGTAACGTACTTGCCTACATATCAAGTACTGCTTGCGTAATACTTTTATAATTTGTGTGAAACTATTTTATTGTTACAAAAGAAAGTAACCCTTACATAAACGGTGCCGAACCTACATATCTATATAGTTGGTGTCTCAAATATTGTAAGAGAGCAGGTCTTCTGCGTAGACAAGTTCCTCCAAAGTTGGATTCAAATTCTATAAGAAAACTAAAATAAACACACAGTGAATATATATCATTGATATAACCAATCTTTACCTTTTGTATCCTGTAGATAGTAGCGACATATTGAAATAGAGTATTCTAAACTGGCTTACGCTTGAGACTACAGTTTTCTTGAGGCTAAAAACTGCTAAATTTTTGCTGGTAAGGCTACTCTATTCGTTTCTGTGTCTCTGATTACATGTATGTCTTATTAAGCAGTAATCTATAAAGTTTTTGTTGTGCGAATGGAAACTATATAAACTCAATTTCGCTTTTTGTAACATAATTTAGAGTAAAATTTCTAAACTCAATTCTCTTTACATAAAATTTGACCGATTTCAAAAATAACATATCATATTACATGTGTTTACTTTGGTTACGAAAGTTCACAGCTTTTTCCTTGTTTTAAATAGAAAAAATTTTGGAGTTTATAGACTAGTATTAAGAACAACAAGTTATTGAATGAGGTCAACAGGAATACTCAGCTAGGCAATGTTAACGAGCGATTATGATTTAGATGAGTGAAGGCTTAATAAAGTAATCCGAGGCTGCGGCCGGAGCCCCGAGTTGCGACAGCATGAACAAAGAAAGCGGCACCAAGCCGGCCTTGCGGAGTTCATCGACCGACTTTTGCAGGTCGCAAGGTTTCGCCAATCGGGCTTCTCGTAGCTCCAGGATATTGCCAATTCAGAGCGATCAAGGCTATGCATTGCCGCCTGGCCTGACTATACCTCTTACTTTTAGTTGCAAAGCAAAATGTATACATTTAGCTTCCCATATGGAACGTGACAATACCTTTTCAATAATTAAAGTATGTTATTAAAGTATTACATTAGTGTAATCAACATATCAAATATTACAGCCTAGCTAGGAAAAAAAGCTACAAACAAATTATACGTCGTTATAATTACAATAAGCGAAAGTAAAACAGAGAGTATGATAAACAGATAATTTTATTTTATTTTTAACTATGGGTTAAGATACCTATATATATTCACAAAACCTTGTAGAATAAATTTTGTAAATCAATGAAAACCCAGTCCTTTAAGTAAAAACCTTTCCGTGTTGTGACGGATTTAGAGCACAGAGTGTCACCACTCCTTTTCATACCAAGAGTATCGTTAGAGCGACTTTGCAGGACATTATTATCACTGCAAAAAGAAAAAATATTTGAATAAATCTTATACATACCCATCTAGCTAGCGTAGTATAGCAGACATGTACCTTCTTCCTTAGGAGATATGTATTGAAGTGTAGTAAGTGCTGAAGAATAGTATACAGTTGCAATACATATGTAATACTTTTTTCTTTTTTTTTATTATAATTCACAATACTGAGGTAAATTTTCACTTACATACATTTATGATGATAAACATCACATTATTGCTTCCGATTTACATCTACCAGATGTGTATCTAACATGCATTAAAAACAAAAGCTAAATAACGTATTTGGTAGTTAAAAGACGTATTCAAAATCTAAAATTCTGTAAAATCAAAAACATTCTATTAACTCTCTTAGTTTGGAGCTAACTGAAGCCAAAGAACAATATATGTTAGTAGTATAACTATGAACCTCCGTATCGGAAATAAATTACCAAAAATAAATCGTTTGATTGCTCAGTGCGTTTTAAAGTTTACTTTTGTAATAAAATATAATGTGTAATTATATCAAATTCTCTGTAAAATTAAAAAAAAAACGGTCACACACATTCACAAGTCTATTGGTTCCGAGGCCAGCTAGTACACTCGACACTTATTCAATACATCTGGCGTACTTTCAGTTCATGAGGTTAATTAACTGTGCCTATTAATACTGTTTAGTGCTTTTCACAAGGCTATTTTATAGGTTTCAAATGACCATGATGGTTGTAAGTCGATATTCTATCTTGTCTGTCCCCTTCAAGTTATATCTACTTGTACATAAAACAGTAGCTCATCTAGTTATAAATAAACTGTTGCAAGATATATGTAAAACTACCGTTACTTATTACGACTGTACATAAAATAAACGTCTTGAGTTTATGACCTCATAAATTTTCTTTCGGATTTAACGATTAACCTTGAACACAAATGAATCCTTGAGTATAAATCTCGAGAAACATGTTTAATTAACTTTAGATTCTTTTAATGACGTTCAATGATGATAATATTGCCCTAAAATTATATATAAGTCATACAATTTGGAAAGAGTTTTTGCCAATTAGAATCAAAAATACATAGCATACCTCAGTAGCGCAGTGGTAGCGTATGAGACTGCTGTACTTGTGATCTCGGGTTCGGTTCCCGGAGCGAACCAAATGTTTGTATGATCTGCAAATATTTGTTCCAGAATTTGGGTGTTTTCTATGTATAAAATGGATGTATTTACGAAAAAAGTATAATATGTATTTTATCAGTTGTCTAGTACCAATAACACAAGCTCTGCTTAGCTTGAGTCTAGATGGCGCTGTGTGCTAATTGTCCAAAATATTTATTTATTTATTTATATGCCAGAACCTTCAAATTTAGTATGTAAGTAATAAATATGTAGGATCCAATGACTGAAACAGTAGACTGGGTCACGTTGTCGGTGACGGTTGTCCTCTTTCTGTTTTGACACACATACATTTTTGCCAATATTCGTATGGATCAACAAAGCTACGTACTCAAAACCTAGATCGTCAGAGCGACACGGTTAGCTTTATCTGTCACAATCGAATTCATTGCCTAGGGGCGGATGGTTGCTAAGCGTGTATATGTGTGCATTTGATGACGTAAATAAAATATGGATGAAAAGAAACCAAAAGTTCAATATATTATGGATAAGCGCGCTGAAGATTCAACCACTAGCCTGTTTACGTAGGGTTGTCAACCCATTTTTTTATATATGTATTTTGCTAAGCCTGGTTAAAAGACAAGTTAAGGGTACTGTTGCAGATAATAGAATCTTTATTTTGTCGTATCATTTTTATGCCAGCAATCTATGGAAACAAGCACTAAATAAGACTATAAATTTAGCACCGTAGTTCAGCCAGCTTTAATAGGAAAAGTTCGGAAATAAATTATTGTTCAACTTAATTACCGTTTACAACATATGACTGTTCTCTAACCCAATAAACTCAATTTGTTTATTGATATTTATTGTTTGTGTTAAATTGATATAACACACTATCCCCTTTGCAAGTCTTTCTAGAATCAATAATATCCTTACCAGCATGATGTAAGATGAGCAAAGTATAAGTATTTATTAAATTTATTTTTAATAAAACCGTTTTTAAGAAAAGCAAAATTACACTAAATCTCCAGTAAGGTTATACTACGAAAGAAATACAGACTAAAGTTAATTTAATGCGGAATTGTGAGCAAGGTTTCCTTGAGTCTTTTACTGCAATATTTTATGACCAAGTAAATGAGTCGTGCGACCCTGAATGATAAATACCGAGTCCCGTTAACCGAGACAAAAGCCAGTCGTATTTAGTTCACTTGTAATGTCATTTCCTGTGACACGTTAACAGACAATACATAAATGTAGAAGCGACGATGCTTCAAAGAAAATAGTTCATTTACATTGAATACCAGCCCTGGCTCTATATAGGTCATGAACGCAAATGGTAAAGAAACTATTTTTTCAGTTATGGAGTAAAGTAAAACATGTTTTCAATTTAAAATGATAAGGTTTGAAATCGATTTAACAGTACTGAAACAAAATTCGCGATGCGATAAAGTTTAACATTATCACGATCATTGCATTTATTGTTTGAAGTATAACTGCACAATTATTGTATGTGAATTCTACTAGATTAATGGTAATTATAGTAAACAAGTATTTTAAACAATAGATGCAGATTAACATTTCTAATAAATTCAAGACAGATATATTCTTCATTGGTTATATTCATTATTTATGTTTTCTTTGCGTTATATACTCTGTTCCCTCAATTTGAGTTTGTTTCTTGTTTTTAGAAAATGCAGCTTTTGTATCTTTGTAAACCATTTCACCATTCGATATTGCAAAGGATAAACGAAATTGTGTTTAAAAATATCTAAGAATTAAAAGAGGCGTGTGTGTGTGTTAGACACATCATGAAGTCTTTCATTAGACAGTGTGGAGAGTTCATTGGACGCAAAAATATATTCTTTAAACAGTTTATGTAACTCATTTCCTTCATCAAAAATGTAAGTATAGTTTCCTTTTCAGATTAGGTTAATACCGTGAGCAAAACTTTCATTATAAAAGAATAATGTTTGTGATAATTGCATCTATTGTTGCTTGTTAAATAATAAATAATAAATATTTCAGACATCTAACACACAACGCCATCTAGTCCCAAACTAAGCAGAGCTTGTATTATGGGTACTAGACAACTGATATGAATACATAAATACTTCTTTTTTTTAAATACATACATATTATACATATACCTATGCTAGTGTTACAAAAATAATGATTTATATATATTTATCACTATATATTATTAAACAAAGTCATACACTGCGTCTGTATATTATCAATAAACCGAAAAGCTACTGCACGGATTTTTTATGCCGTTTTTACCAATAGATAGAGTGATTCTTGAGGAAAGTTTTCGTGTATAATTTGTTAAATTTTTGAGTGCATTGCCTAAAATCTAACGATAATTGTTGAAGACGTCGGAAAAATTTAAGCCACACATCTTCTCAGAACAACTTTGGCTTTATTATATTTTCCGCAAAGAACCCATGCGAGAAGTTTCCGTAAAGAAGCCAGGTCGGGTTGCATGATATACGATAAAATAAATATGCACCTCCGTAAAGTCGACTATGGAAGAAAACTATGCTGGACAGCACTACAAAGAGAAGTTAAACCTGACGATTAATAGCCTCTCATATCTATACATCCATACAAATATATGTAAATAAAATTAGTGTCTGTAATATTAAAACAACTGTATTTTACTAAATGCATATTCATGTATACACGGAACATATACCAAAAATAACACATTTTTCATATATTTTTTGTCTGTCTGTTTCTTCCAGCTAATCTCTGGAACGGCTTGACCGATTTTGATAAGACTTTCTCTGGTAGATAGTTGATGATATAAGGAGAATTTTAGACTATTTGTATGGACTAGTTTCGATCCGCGTCGTTACCCGCGGTTGATATTATACCGCGGATAGCACCGCGGGGCTCAGCTAGTACATAATACATTTTTTACCTCTCTTTTTTCTCCCCACATTGGATATCAATTCACTAGGACAAATTTACATGCAAAATGGATTCAGAGCTGTTTCACAACAACTTTCATTCTGTTACATGTAAAGTAGGCCTCATTCAATGAATACCATTTGGTTGTTTACATTTAAATAAACACAAATATACAATATAGTTTACAACTTTACTTAAACAATAGTATCATTAAACATTTTTTTCGTTCAATTCGTTATACACACATACTTGTACATGTATAATACTTTATACGTTATTTTGTAGTGATTTTATAGTGACAGGACACATTAGTTATAAAATGGGAGGTTACACGTCTCATTTGGTTAAAAATTCGCAGAGTTATATCGATGAACCCGTATTTTTTTCCCTCCTCCTCCCTAAAAAAAGCCTCAAGGTCTCATAATACGACAACTCGAAAATAAGCTTTTCTTAGCACCCCCTTACACAAAGAAAAAATAATTTTGCGTTTTGCTTCACTTTCCGAGATAACCCTTATTTTACCTCTAATTTGACTGGGCTAAGTAGAGTATCTTACTTTAAATAAGTGTATTCCCACAAACAGCTGAATATTTATATGACTTACTAACCAATGGCTGCTCTTCAAATATTACATATATAAGTTTACTCTTAAGGGGAACAAGAATATTGTTAATATATGACCCATTTTGCTAGTACTCTCTTGTTTTAAAAACCTAATACTTTTTTGATGGTACGTTAGTAAGTATACGGTATCGCCCTTCTTTTTAGTAAACATTGAGGAGGTAGCATAAAATATGAGGTATACTGTTGGCAACGACTTTTTTAATCTATACAAACATGTATTATTCTAAATCTTATTTTTTTCTGAAGTGTACTCTACCAGATATTGTTCTTTCACCTTGGATGGTTAGAAATAGAGATGGACAATAGAATTGAATCGTATAATCGAAAAGTATGAAATTGTATTAGGCTTGTGTCAATATGACTATTTTCTTAGACAATATGGCGCTTCACACCAATACTATACACAAGAGAACTATGAACAAAGTAAGCAGTTATATCTAAACCTGCACTTTGGTTTCAATATTATAATTTTCAATAAACAGATACTTGAGCATAGTTCATAGAATAAGTGACGATAAGCTGGCTACATTATAATGGTAGTGACGATTAGTGATTGTGTAACCTACATAAAGATCCCTTTATCCGGGACGTGGACACAATTAATCACTTTGATAGTACATTCGAGTAAATTACAATGTTTTAATATTCATTAGACCATAAACGTGATTGATCAGGCCACATTCCTGGTTACTGTATTATCTGAGAACTCAGATATGTAGGTCAGTTAGAATGCATTATATGAAAAATAAAGATACGCCAAAAAACTGCTTTAGATACTTGATACTTAGTCGTAATAAATTAAAAATATCAATGAAGGCTGTTTACGTAATTCTTGACAGCTAAGCCGTTCTTTAATAATTTTGTTAAGTTCGTAAAGACAAATTTAAAGTGACTGTAATTTTATAGCGTATAATATGAAACATGATTAGAAAACATAAATAGAAGTGATTTTAGGTCATCTGTAGTAGGCAAATGTTACTTCATTCTGTTTTGCGTCACGTGTTTTTATTAATATATTGAAAATCCGTGTACTTGTCCCACTTGCCTTAATTATATTATAACTGCGGTTAAATGTATGCGTGTCAACGAACTCTGACACATCCGTACCATTTATTTATTCACACAATTGTTTAATGAAACATAAATAAACAAGTGAAACTTTTTTTTAATATATCATAAAAATAACATATACATAATATATGCAAAATATACATTTACAACCCCTTTGATTTATTAACAGGTCAGAACACAGCATTATCCTGTAGTACAAACTGTATAATTATTTCTTATCTAAAAAAATGTAATAATCAAAACAGAAATAAACTCTTTTGTTGACAAATAGTAGGTACTATATTAACGGCTAATTGTATCACATTTAGTTTCTAAACAATTTCTTGATTTGAATGTAAGAGATTAAAAGCGCGTAATTGTGCTCCACTGTAATAATAGACAATATTGTCTCTGAGGAAAGTGGGGCAGTGAGATGAAGTCTAACTGCAATCACAATGCAATTAGAAAGCGAATTGCACAAGTGCCTTCGCGGCACTATCAGAAGAAAGCGCCTCCACAACATAGGAAAGTCGAAAGAGGCTCGGGAGGGGGTGGAGAGGGGGGTTAGATGCGCGCACGCAGCGACTAAAGTAGTACACTTTCGATCTCAACTCGCGTCGGTGAGAGTTGTGCGAAAATGAAAGTGGTGTTGTCATTATGATCCACTTTCCACGATGAGGTCAAGAAACTCGCAATTCCAGTTCTAAGCTTGTCTTGAGTTAATTGTAGAACTGTAGAACTGTCTAGGAAATATTTATGTCTTCTCTTTTACGTTGGAAACTTATTAATTACGTGAATAAGTACTTCATAATATTATCTAAGCAAGCAAGTATCTTACTTAGATAATTTTCATAGATATTTTCAAATTACGTATGAAATAGTAAATGGTAGTTAGCCGTAAATTATTTTGAATTAAGTCTGTCTTTTAACAATAATTCGCTCATCAGTATATAATCAGAAAAATAATACGTACTTGTTGCCAACTAAGTATTTTTAAACAGCCATGCATGTCTTATGTACAGTAAGGGTCATATATCAGTCTAATTTACTATTATTGATGTTAAATACATATGTCGGACAAATTGTGTCACAAGGAAGGAAGCAAATGAAAACCTAATTTTTCGTTAATTCCTTTTATTGTTAAATATAGATTGAATAAACTACTATATATATTTGAAAAACAGGAATTAGTATATAAATATTAACCATATAACCATTCTGTGACAAAATTATATTCCTATAACCAACATTTTCATTAAAAGAAAATATCATTTGTCTGCTTTATTTCTATGCATCACTTAAAGTATCACTGTTTGATAATTACAAAGCTTAGACAACTAAAGTTTAAATGTTAACGCTTATAAAATAAACTAGAGATCACCAGGCACTCGAAATTTATTAAATTTATTAAATGAAGAATATATTTGCGGCAAAGAATTTTCATAATATAAAGCTTAAAATTTAATACGTACTTTTTTAAAGTCTTAGAACTACATAATAAGCATAAAGAAAAAACACTACACAAAAACTAAAACACAATTTTAAAAAAACAAAATAGGTGTATTAGGAAAGTAAGTAAAATTTTCTCTTTACTAAAATACAAGCCATTTGGATGCATTGATCGTTGCTGATACTGGTGCAACATGAATGTAGAACGAGGGTTGCAGGGACGCCAGGGGTGTGTGTCATGAGCGGGTAGCGGGGACCTAAGTCGACGACCTCCACTGACGTCAGCACGACCTGATGGTTCCCAGTTGCAGCTTAACCCGAACTCTGACCTCGTGCACTGATTTTTGCATATTTTACTGCTATGTGTATGCTCTCGACAATGACTGCTCTCGCTTCAAACCTATGTTATTTGTGCGACTATCGCTTTTGTTTCAATTGAGATAAGCTTCAAAGTTAGTTTATGGATTGTGAATATACATCACATTATAAAGTGAATTTATACATTAGTATTAATGTATTAGTTCGCTTATTGCATTCAGTCACTTTTAAGATTCAAATTAAAACTCTTAATTTGGAAATCATTTGTTTGAAAAAGAATCGAAAATCATATACGAAGTCACAACAACAATAGGGTGTGTAACTAATAGTTCGGAAATTAACGTCATTAATAGGAATTGCATGACTTTGAATGTCCTGACATTTTAAGCAAGTTGCGCTGGACCACAGCAGATTGATTCAACTCAGAACAGTATGTGAGGTAGAATTTCGGCATAATCGATTATCGATTTCGTATTTTTCGTAGCGTCCCTATTCAGTACGAAATTAGAACGTCGATAGTGTCTCAGAGTAGACTGAACGTAACCTCAGTTTATTCAGAACTATGAAATACCTATTGATAGCCTTAAATAACGAATAAATAATTTTATAGCAGAGAACAGAACAGTCAAAAATCAATATAACAATTTATTCAAACAACTTTAATTTAATGTTGAAATCGAGTGAATTACCTATCTAATATGTTATAATCTGTTATAAATCATGGGTCATAGGAGTATTTAAATGATTGATAGTAACTGTGGGTGTACATACAATTAAACGTTCCGTTCGTTATTGAATGTCGTGAAAACGTAATATTTACAGCGTTGGTAACAACTAATATTGCACGGTCAGTGCGACTCCTACAGTATAATTGGTTGCCTTGGCCTATAAACTCACCACTCTGCTCACGACTGATTCGCCAATTCTAGATTTAGGTTTTCAGTTCACTGGGTTGTGATGCCGTTTCCGATCTACAAAATACAAGAATTTACCAATTTTCACACTTCGGCGTTAGCTCGTTTTCAAATGATGGTCACATATCTTTTTGTTAATTTGAACTACTTGTTTACTAAATAATTCTTTCCTATGCATCAAATTGTATTCTAAGAATCGGAACTGTTTAAAAAACCATACAGTCTTTACATTTAAAAATACCGCAATTAAATCATCATGATTTATACTGTCTCACTATATTCATGAAGTTGTGAAAAACATAATTAAAATAATAATTAATTTTAATAATTAATACAAATATAAGAAAAAGTTCTGTTATATAAAATAATTATAATAATATATAATATTATTATGTTGTTTATTGTTGTAGTCTCGTAATATGTATTTTTAGCAAAACAAAGATGAATGTGAGCAAGTTTCGTCTATAAATAAAGTATTAATATAAAAATATGAATCTAGTGTAAGTATATGATGATTTATGTAAAATGCACATACTTGAGAAGTGAAACAGAGTCGTGTTAGTTGGTTTGATAGTTACGATAGCTGATGGGATGATAGTGCGAAGGCTCAAATGGTCGTTATGGTAAGGTAAGGGTGTGTGTTAGGGGCGGGCGGCGCGTAGCGGCATCTACGAGGAGTCGCGGGCGGCGTAGCTCGGCCTCGTCGCGCGCCATTCGCGCTGACGCCGCCGCCGGCCGCACGCGCCCCTTACCGCGCGGCTCATGCATCTCCCGCCGGCTGTGCACCCGCACACGCTCGACATGACTGTGACAGAGTGCCATCGCCACCGCCATCTGGACCCCACTGAACCTGCCGAGTCACCCCGGGAGGTGGCTTCCAATGACTCCGACGTGCTCCTCGGCAGAGTCCTCGCAGGTGAGCACCCCGATCAGCTGATCATGACAGCTTTGCATAATAGCTGGTACTCAAGATCCAGTCGAGAAGTTCTTTAAAGTGATTTGTGATTGTTTACGAATCTCCTCAAGCTTTGTGTACTATAATTACTTCAACATTTTTTATCGTAGTGACTTATGTTACTTATGTTGTTGTACGAACCACCTGTAGCATCGTTGTGACGTAGTGTGTGCCCTTAGAATCTGTTAGCTATTATTAAATAACTGAAATGATAAAGGATTAAATAATGTCCTTTTCACTTTTTTGAGTTGATTAGTGTTTGTGCGGGTGTAGGCGCGGGGCGCGACAAGCTTATCTAGGTCAAGCGGAGTTCGTTGCCCTCGGCCTTCCCGGCTATATTCGACGTCGCTAATCGCCACCCCACCCCCGCGCTCCTGCCGTTTTAAAGCCACAGGGCCGAACTCAACTTATTTCTACAAATTTTACATTTCTAAATATTCGTCAGAAGACTAATATAACTTTATTTTGTTGTGTAATGTGTTTATATTATTGTAGTATTTACGTAAGTGAATACCACAATAATTTTATATTAATATACATAATTCTGTAAAAAGTACTAACATTATAGCTTTAGATGTTTCGTTACAAATTGATTAATAGATACGGTCTTCATATTTTACTTTAATTTATTAAAGAACAATGACAGATTTCTATGGGCCTTTTGTACCGCCTGGCGTATCTCATTGCAGGGATTGTTTTTGTACTTATTTGGCTGCTAATATCATAGAAAATAACATTTAAAATACCCAAATTTTTACAACATTGCGTTGAACAGTTAATTTACAGAAATGAGTTGCCATGATCATCAACAAGATGGCGTACTAAAATATTTTTCCAATCAAAATCATTTTCTTACGAATTTCTTGATCCGGCAATAAGTAATGTTGCACTTTTATATAAATTGCAATACAATACAAATATTTAATCGTTTTTATACAGTATTTATTTTTATCATCCATCTTGTTTTCAGACTAAGTAGACTTTAAGCATAGCGTGTATAGAACACGTAATAATGCGTTTTGTTAATGCAGTTATTATAACTTTATGAGCAGAATTAAAATTCTTTTAGCACAGTTCCAAAAACAAAATAAGTACATGAAAAAAGCTGGTCTGATTCACTGACCATTCGTAACATATTGCCAGGTACAGGGTCTGCCATTCTGCTTTAACAGTTTTACAAAAAATTAACCCTTATTGTTACCAAAACATTCGTGGTACATATACACAATAGTAAAATACACAGAATATTAGAACTTCCAGAATTAGTAAGTTTTTAATTTATATGGGACCTAATTATTTTGCAAACAACAACATTCAAATAGTAAACAGTGGTTTGCCAATCTATAGTGATTGCATTATTTGCAAAGACGAGCGAATAAGTCTCTGCGCCCGACATCATGGTCGAGTCGAGTTTCGCAAGTGAAGCCCATCGCTGAATGCCATTTTATTTTGGAGGCCGCGCGCACAGTCGGAGGGCTCGCGGTCAACGGCCCCACGTTTTATCTAGGTCACCTCAGAATAACCTAGCGCCGATACTCTAATAATAATCTACATGAAGCCTTGAAATAATGTTGTCCCACTCTCACTCACGACACAGCTATGCTCGTGAATAGCGACAGTCATTATTTCGTAAGACATGCTCTATTCCGTGTGCGCAGCCGCTGACTCTTTCACTCCTTGGTACAAAGCTAGACAGAACAAGCAAATGGAATATAAATGCCTGGATTTCATCTCATCCAAATAAGTATACGTTTGTATGTAGATACGTTTACATAACACCTGACGTTTGTTCCAATTTTTCCCTCAGTTTTCCATTTCAAAAACAAAATCGAAGTTATGTCCTGAAGTTTGTTAACATAAGATATATACACAACATAAGATACATATCACTCATATCACACTATAATATTCGAAAAATTTAAAACCTCAAAGACTCGCATACCGAAATAAATATTTTATAAAATCTAATTCCTGAGTAACATTTAGTCTGTTACCACGGTATAGTAACAACAATTACATATCTACATTGTTTGTAACACGAACCCACAAATGTAGTATGACCGTATAAATATATATTTTTATGAGGCATGAATTTTAAACAAATAATATTGAAACAATATGTTGCATGTAACTATGTGACGTACATTGCTTGCGGCGCGGGGCGAGGAGCGCGCGGGGTGCGGGCGCCGCGGACTCAGTATTGCGATCAAGGCCTCGAGTTCGTTCACCCGCCCGCAATTGGGTCACGCTCGACGCCCCGCGCCGCGCTCCTCACATACAAATAACTGTTTAAATCACACTAAATCCGTACCTGTAACGTCACTTAGTATGTAGGTAACCTTAATTATTTGAATTAAAAGTCAAAAACAAATCTCTTAGCCTTTTGATAGTTTGCAAACAATAACACCGTAATCTCGTTTGTATATTAGGAATAAATCATCATTAATCGACACACGCGATTAGAATGTTAAGAACAAAATGGTTTATTATGTAAAAGTAATCGAATCACTCGCATTGAATATCAATGAGTTGTTTTTGAAAGTTTGTTGAAGGAAAGAGAGTGAGTTCGTTTAACTCAACACATCTGACGGCATAAAGAAAGTAGTTATGCAAGTACACATAACTTTGTTTATCGAATACATAACTTTAAACCTACATTTTTAATTAATAGATTCGTCTGGCGTGGCCATTCACGTCTTTATTCTACATTCATGCTCTAAGGACATATCACCGGACTTTGTACAGATAATTAAAATCTTATATTCGTTTTATTAAGATGTGATGATACATTTATGCTAATCGATTTAACATCATAATAACTTAATTAAGTCAAAGCATTATTTATATTATATTAAACCATTAGATTCACTTTGATATAAAAGCAAACTTTAAATTAGTTATCCACATTTTTAATTATTTTTTAAAAGGTAGTTCACCAAAAACAAAAATTCTAAAATAGAATAGTAGTGAAAGTTTCTAGAAATAAATTGAAGAAGCTAAATATGTGGGTATTGGGGTGCGTGAAGGTTGCGGCGGGGTGGCGACATAGGGCGGGGAGGGGTATAGGCAGCTGAGAGGCTGCGGGTCGACGCCCGCGCCGCCCTGACCCCAATTTGATCTGCGCTCGCGTCATATCGCGCAGACCTCTCGTCCAGGCACACTCAACGGAAAATACCCATCGTTTCGACATAACAGCTTTTTGAAATGACTAAGTAAAACGGTGCTTTCGATTTAAATGACCTTTTTTACTAATACTTATTAATTTTAATATTTCAATGGTGGATTATTGCTGACAATAGATTTATTGCACTTAAAAATTCTTTACGAAATACAACAATATACATTTTTTAGGAATTGTTGTTTGTTAGTTGTTTTGTTTTTTATGTCAATGTTTATTTCCTCTTCTTTACTATCTAATTGTTTATATGTTTGCAGAAGCCCTAATTAATACTAGAGAATTCACAATATGTACTTCAATTTGAATATTTAAAATACCGTTTACATAAGTAATGCACTTGATGCTGCTCAGTTTTAATTCATTTACAGATACGTTTATCCGTAACTGAATGCGTTTACTTTCTTGGTACTGATAACAAAACAATAATAAACACAGAACTTCTTCAATTGTTATTCATACACTAATAACTAATATACTTTTTAATTAACAATAAAAAATAGGCTTTTCGATACGATTGAATTTTCAAATGTTTGTTCCGTCTAAACTCAACTATTTATGAACCGATTTAGAAGTTTGCTATTTTTTAGGAGAGTATTTTTCTAGTTTGGAACCATTCGAAATTTAATTAAATTTACAACCCCTACTGGTAAAATGTGACTATAAAATAAGAAATGAACTAAACGGTTTGTTACAGTTCCTTTTGAAAAACCCATTAAAGCCGGTTTTATATGCTTTTCATCCTCAATATTACCACAAAACAGGTAGTTGGTATGTGTATCTATCTGAAAAGGAAAAAGTCTTAACTCATTGTCGCTCTTACCGTCGGTTAGGACTTTTTTCCGGTCCACCTCGATATACATATGTATACGTATAATTATATACACGCGTATTATTCAGCCAAATCCGCTAACCCGGCACTCACCGTACGAACCTAACCTTCGAGAGTACTGTGTCGAACATTGTGTTCATTGCCTCATTTTTTGTTCGCGACCTGTTGTACGTAAACATTGTAATTTAAAGTTTTGCCTAATTATTTGTATATAAATACTGGGTCATGAGTTCATGACTTAGATTGATGATACTGCTTGATGGCAATGAGAAGCAGATTAGCCAACGCTCTATTTTCAAATGTTATTTCTTTTGCAAACAGTGGCAACACCAGTCTTTTGGATTAATTATGCAATGTTTATTACCAGTAATAAAAATCTTTTCAATATAAAAGTTGAATTAAATAGATGAATTCAGATAATGAAATACTTGAAATATGTAGAGAAAAGAGTATTATGTAGATACACAATAATTAAAAAAAATAACTGCAATACTACTACAATAATCTGATTAATATGTGAATCCTAAATAATTCTTGCATAAAAAAGTATTGTACAAAAACTAATTATAAATATTCATGTGACTGGCATACTACCGTAGCCCTCCAATCACATCATCACAAATCAACAGCCTTAAGAAATTCACTTCTGGATATAGGCCTCTTCTAAAGAGGAGATTTTGGCCCACAATACTACACTCAATTTGTAACAATAATGTAATAAATTCACAATATAATTTCTTTGTTATACCATCCCGATGGAGTATTATAACCACAGATGTGGCGCTGCTTGGTTCAACGCAGTCATAACCTTCGGAACTTTGTTTTTTTAACCAACTTTTTTCGAGACTCGTATCCGCTCGTATTTGTTATATGTATATCATGATGATATTGAGTATATAAATAGATATTTAATTCAATGTTTGCTATGTTTAAACTCAATAATTTTACCTTGGAGAGAATACCAATGCACCTTGAGTCTCCTACTCAGTTCATATCAATGTTATAGGTCATCATCGTGGTTTGTGTTTATTTTATGTCCAATGCGGCAATCTGTGGTAATACAGTTAATTCATTGTTTTCGTGTAGTGTAGGCACAATTTTACTAACGCTTTTTTGTCTTAAAAACATTGAGAATTCATCCTGTGTCGTGGGTCCAAATTCCAAATACATTTCGAAACGGAAAGAAACGGAAACGAAGTCACCCAGGACTACAGTTTGTAAATCACACCAAGTGTTGTTTTATGTTTGGATCGAACTCACAACACTCCGCTTAAACCGCTGCACCACCATCTACACACTCAAAGTGAAGTTAACTTTATAATAGAGGTCGTAAACGAGTCTTACGAGTTTTGTTATTTGTTTCCTCTATGTTAAAAAAAAACAATAAGAAAACCAACAATGATCACCTAATATCCATAAACCACAGTACAAATATTTTTATTTAAAAAAAACAACATGTATTTAGTTACAATATTTATACTATGTTTTATATTATTGTTGAGCATTATGGACTAGACAGAACAAATATGAAATAAAAATAACGCTATAAAACTGATAAACATAATAACTGTCATAAAGTTGAATATGTTACCTGAGAACGGGTCAAAATAATATAAGCAAAATGATTGCCCACCTCCTTTCAAAAGTTCGCTTACAACAATATACTCATATTTATATATATTTGCATGTTCGGCCATTTGCGAACGCGTTAGCAATCGTTACGCTTACTCGTTGATGATTAAGCACAGTGGGTCATGCCATGAGTCAGTAGTGACCTAGATGGGGCAGGCTGTATCGTCGGTAAGCGGGAGCCGCGGCCTACGTGCTCTACATACTCTCAGAGTAGGTTAGGGAGTGAGGTCGATGAACCCAGCCCTACCTACCCCGCTGTACTTTCCGGACCATCCAATTTGTGGGGTCTACTGTAGCGAAATCGCTTCGTCGTATTCAATTGTTTATATAAATGAATTCCTCGTAATGTTTTGAGTGAGACATTCTAAGTAAATATTTACAAAAAAAATGTACCGTATAATCCAAATGCTTACGTATAAAACTATTGTTATGTATACATAGTTTTTCTTGCACTTAACTGAACCGTTGAACTGTCAGGACATTAACCGCATATTGTACCCGTAAATAAGTATGTACGCACGTATATTCAGCTGTTTCAATTGTGTAAGAAAATAATCTATTAAATGTAAAAAGAACCGTTAGACAGCAGCACAATGCTAGTCCAATGCCAATGACCAGTGCTGTCTTTTGTTATTGAGACCCACCTAATTGACACGTATTTACTTTTTAATTAAATGTTTGACTTTTATAATAAAAACATGATTTATTCGGACTTACTTGTTGGTCTACCGGGGATTCTCGAAGTTGACATTTTTAAATAGAAATAATTTGTCATATTTCGTAGTATTCTAAGTCACATATCATGCAATTTAAAACTATAAAAAATTGCTCTTGAATGCATTTTCAAACTTGAAAATAAATACAAATAAAAAGAAACTGTTTATAACGCCATCTAGCGTCGAGTAGTTTGCTTACAGCAGTTTAGATAGATGTCGCTAGCTTCTAAATCAGTAGAAATGAAAGAGTTCATCGATTTTCGACTGTTGTTGTTGAAATTGTTTTATTTTTATAGGTATTTTAATATGAAACATAATATTATACTATTTCTCTTTTCAAAATAAAAAGATGTTCGTTATTTAAAATTTAAAAAATAGTTTTTAATTCTCATTGTTAAAAATACAAAAAAGTAGTAGAAAGTTAATAAATGCAGATTTTTAATTTCAATGTGAGTGACTACTTAAATAATTCTCTTAGACACACTGGTTTTGAAGAAAAATATCTAGGTGAGTTGATATTTAGCTGGGGACTAAAAATAGGAGCCGCTGGTGTTCATAGCATGCGGGAGAGGGAGCGATGTTAAGAGGCTGGGGTGGCAGGGTGGCGGTTGCTTTGGCCATGAACTCCGCCGACCCCTTAACTCCCATCGACATTAAAGTTAATCCGTCTTAGTAAATTTTTATATAGTTAACAGGAAGTTATATTTGAGTAAGTTCTAGAACCGTATACTTTGTAGCAACTTATTTTGAAAAAGAGAGGTCAACCAATATTTCAAAATATAAGCTCATAAACATTCTAAGTGCTAAAGATGTTTCGAAAGTAGTTGAGTAAATGAAACTATTATTTGCCAAGGTCAATAACATACCTATATTGGTTATGTAAAGTAATTAAATAAGATTTAGAAAACTAAATTACGTTCTAAATAGAAAATTATAAAATACTAGTTTCGTCCTCGGCTTCGCTCGCGCTGAAGTAGATATTTTCATCCCCTATTTTACTCGCTTTAAGATGGCATTTCCAAAATTCCTTTCTTAGTGCTCACTTACGTTGTATAAAGGGTTCTAGGTTCAGCGGTTTAGGCAGTGCGTTGATCTCTGGGTATCTTAGTCAGTCAGTCACTATTCTCTTTTATATATGTAGATAGATAACATTGGTTAATAACACTAACATAATTATAGTAATCATTAATTTCTTACCAAAAGTGTCATTACGAGTACTCTTTTGTAGGATAGTGTTTTTTCAATCTGTTTTAACACTAGCTTTAGTCTTATGAAAGAAATATATGGCAGAATACAGTTAATTTTCACCCTACTGTGGATTTTAAACGAACGTTACGGTGGGTGGCTGTAGATGGGGTTCCATTGACGTCACGGGGGCGCATGCGCGCTACTCGCCCACGCGTCCAATCCGCTTTTGCTAGTCTCGCTTTCGCGCCAAAGCGTTGTCAGGCTCTCGTCGGTTATAACCTAACTTAGCACTTAGTTTGTATTTCAAGATCGTAAATAGATCGCCGATGAATAACCATCATGGACCTTAATAGTGAAGACACGCTGCTACAACAACAAATAGCAGGTGAGAATAATTACTAAATATGTAGTTAAAAGTTTTGGCGATCTTTTGAACTTGATTATTTAAGCGGTCTTTGAACTTTGCTGATTCAAAAGCAACAAGTAATATTTTAGTGTTTAAAACCTTGTACATGTGTTGCTTGTAGCTTTATTTAATTCGTAATATATCCTAAAATTATTGAATAGTATTTATTGAATTTGAATTAAGAAATTAGTTCTCTGAAAAGATACATAACCTACTTGAGACTTTAAAAATAACTACAGAAAATATTAAAAGATACGGTTATGTTTAAAAACATTGAGGTTGCAATGAGAATGAGAAGTCTAGCACTTTTGGTGAAAATTTAATACATGAACTTACCACCATAACACAACCTAACAATTAATTAAAAGTTTTAAACTCTTACTAATATAAACTTTAACTTAGGAAGACTTTAAGACCATTTTTTTGAGTTTAGGAATTCTTATAGGTACCTTTATAGGAGTTCTTAACTCAAAAGTACTGGTCGACTATTGATAAAATAACTTAATTACAAAAATAATCACTATGTTTTAAAACATATTACACTGATTACTCCAATCTGATGTCACATTAGACGCGTCAACTAAAGGAATTGACATAAGGGATACCGAACTGCATTCCAATTAAAGAAAACGATTTTTGATTTAAAGAAGTATTTCGAAATATCTTCGAGAAAGCTTCATAAACTTCTAGAGAAATAAATTATTTCCTGATCATGATGTTACCCATATAAATAGAAAGTTCTTTGAACGCCAAATACCATTAAGATATACTTTATTCATTACTAGGGAATAATTTTATTTGCAATTGTGTGACTATGCATTTGTAGTATGTGAATAGTTACGCGTGTCTATGATGGATGAGTCAGATGTATCCAGACCGGAACAGCCCGCGTCAACGTCATAGCACCCTGCAATGCACGGTCACCCCGCTTCATTGCACTTAGCAAATTGTACATAAGCATATTCCATTGTAATGCGTCGATATCCGTTCCACTTTTACGCTTATCTGGCACTGTTTGCATGCATAAAGTGCACTGTCACTTGTTTGACTTGTAAATTTTCGTACTCGAAATGTCCGCTGCGCCGTTTATTATATATATGTATAAAGAATAGTTAGCCAACAAATTAGATATTCGTCGAAATATCAAAACGATAAGTTCTATGAAAAATTAGTTCACTAAAATCATTAATGTTAACAAATCATTTACTTTCAATGTTGATTTCATGATTACAAAAAAATTTTAATATGGTGGTGGTACAAATTGCCCTTAAAAAATTTCAGACGACATCAATCGCCGTGAGCGCTAAGACCGCCAATTGTTACGTTTACAGCTCTGTAACTCATCTATTGTTATGCTTTATAGGTATACGAGAAAGATATATAAATAAGTTAACATTTACATAAATAAAAATTGTGGACGATTTGATGAGTTTTTCAAAATGGAATAGCTTGTTGTGATTATTGCGTGCTTCGGAGTTAGCACGCTGTCGGATGGCCGAGTGTTGTGATTGCTTTGATTTAATTATATTATTTATTGATTTAATTATTAATGTTAAATATTCAGTATAGAAAATATTAAGGTAGAGATAACTGTATTTTTGCTGTCGCACAGAAATGACGGATGTGACGTAACATCGTCATTTCTGGAGTGGGAGCAAGAGAAATGTTTTTGATTTTACAACAATTCTCGGTTCGGTCGTTCACTCACCGTTTGACAGTCGAGAAGTGCAATTGTACCAACAGTATAGCGTGTGATTGTTCACCTACCTTATAATTTAAAAGAAAGTCATCGCTAAGAAAAGGTGGTGTTTCATTATAAGCTAGTCTCTAATTTATATCGATTCATTCGAAACAATACTTTGTATAAATAAAGGTTATTATTTCTTCTTACGTACGTATAAGGTATAGATACTAAAGGACAACATTTCCGTTAAATCTTATCAAGCAAGTTAGTTGTTCCAATTATAATTATAACCACTTGATGAAAGTAAATGAGACCATACATAAATGCATTACAACGGTACTATGTGATACTAATAATATAATTTTTAGTGTAATATTGACACGGGTCACATTTCTCATGTGCTTTCTGTTTCATTTTTAAATCATTTCAACAAAACAGTTTAACCGCTAAAAACTGAACAGTTTACCGCTGAACAGAAGAAACGATATTATGTAATAAGTACCTTAATATAATTCGGAATAAATAATCTTACATAATTGTTCAAATTGTCTTTGTTTTGAAATCAACACTTAATGTCAATAATTTAAGAAAGATAGGTGTGTAATTACGACCTACCTGATTTTGTTCAATTCAAGTTTTGTTTTTATATATACTATACAAAATTGTACTAAATTTATCATTGTATAAAAAATATAGTCCATTGTAACGTATTTCTGTTAAAGCTACCTTTCCGTAGCATTAAAGGAGCTTTAAATCCTTACGTGTATAGGACCTACTTTTGTGCGTATACGTAAAGATTTCAATCTCTTTCAACTCTTTGAAAATCTTCTCTCAAGTAAACTTTTTACGTTAAGAGAGACTTGTCAACGCCCCATACAACATCACATAGAAAAATAGGTGTATGTCTTAGTGTGCGTCGAGTACACCGCACTATGAGTATGTACTTAGAGAGTGCATCGCTCCCGGGCGCCGGTGTCGTCGCACTGCATATAGGCCAGTGCACGCGAATGCCCGGACCCCCTCCGCCGCCGTCCCCTAGCACTGCCCCTCCGGCCTCCCCCGATGCACTTCGCGATTTTCCATTTCCATAGTTTCGCGTATTCGCTAATTCCATCGGTTGACTCGTCCGATGTCGTAACGCGGGCAAGTTTCTCAGGCCTTTCTCTAAACATAACTATAATCACGGCTTCCGGTAAAGGGCATTCACAGTTTACCATTTTTACATCAATAAAGTTTAACTGCATCTGTCTATTGGGATTATATAACAGTTAAGAATTCAAGCTCCGGGGTGAATAATGAACCTTCAGAGTTTCACATAGAAATTGTTTTGTTTATATTGACTGAGTAATGTTTACGTGTAAATTAAAAGGTTTTAAACTTTTTAGTCAATGCCTAAAAGAGCGTCGTAAGAAAGGACTCGAAATAATTTTCTTAGTACCTGTAAATAAAGAATTATTCATATCGACTGAACTTATGAATTTAATTTTTTTATATATATTTTTTACAATCCGTCGAAAGACAACCCAAAGTGATTTTAAATATGGAGCAAGTAAGATTCTATACTCACTTTAAAAAAATAGAAGCTTTCCACATTTCGATAAATATGGGCACAAAACGTATTCTATCAATATTATAAAGACCATGCCTTCTCATCGATTGTGAGTTCAAAGAGCTCGAAAACCGTGGTCGCAGATAAGTAACGTCGCATCGGCGTTTATACGCAGTCGGAGTTACGACTATTTGATACTGAGTTTCCGGATGTAGTTACAAGTTCCCGCGGTCGTTGCCCGCCCGATGCGTGCACGACTCCCCTATATCGGCTAACTGTGGCGCGAAAACTAAAACCGTGTTCTGCGGGACTGCGACACACATACATCTATGCCTATGCATATAATCGGGCAAAGTTGCACGTCAGCTATTTCAAATATGTGTGTCCTATTTTAGGCAGAAAGGCACATTGCAGTCGGTAGCAATGGTAATAAGTTCTAAAGAAACTAAATATTCATTCATTCATGAAATACTCAACAGGTTACGTTGATCAGTAAAACTATTTACTTTTGGAGGGAAATTTCAAATTCTCAAATGTGAGATATTCAAATTCGTAATCAGTGATATTTGTCTTTATGTTAAGTTTCTTTTGAGTTTAATATCATTCACCATATTACCATAGTTAAAGAAACAATTATATCAGTTAAAAACGTATATCAATTATCATAAAAGCGTACCAGTGCGTTACCAAATTCTAGGTTTTAAAGTGGATTTTACAGCAGAATGCAACCAATCCTCACCTGGATCCGCTTCGGAGCTCTTGGTCTAGCTCTAGACTATATCGGAGAACTTGAGATGTTTATATTATGGGAATTGAACTCTTAAAATATTAATAAGTAAAATACAATGTAGATTTTAATGCGTGAACGCGGAAACGGTTGGGTGCCGTTAGCTAGATAACTGTACGAGTCTAGTCTAGAACAATCCTATGCAAGCTCGCCGATTGGATTGGGGCACATGTCCTGAATTGATGAACAGGCATCTCACAGTCATTCATACTCATATTTTTGGTATAGACACTAATACTTGTATATTTTTTCAATGATTTTGACATTGAGTGTAAAAGCATTGGATATATAACTATAGTTTATTACTTCCTATATAATTAAATCTCAACCTTTTTATTCGTATTAGACTAAAGTCTGCTAGTTCAAACGTTGGGTCTGTAATGTACAAGATATCGATATTCATTTTCAGACAGGATATTCAAAGGTTTTAATGATTCGGTCGACGAACTTCGCCCTTTGAGTTTTGTAAAGTATATAATTAACAAAGTACCTAATGATCATAAGGCGCCATATAAGTGTGTAGTGTCATTGTATGTTAAACTGTGGAGCAGGTGTATATCTGATGTGTGGTGACATCACATCTGTTCTTTACGTAAGGCGATAAATACATTACTATACTTGCGTAATAATTTTTTACACCCTTCGATACATTATATCATATTGTTAACTTCGTATTCTGATCTATGACTGATTTCGTATTCTGATCTTTGCGCATATTGTATGTCCTTTTGTGTTTTCAAATATGTGTTTACTGATTATAGTTATCTCTTGGCTCGTAGGAATTTATTAGTATAGCAAGGAACAAATACGTGAGTCACGCACAGTTTAAGCAAACAATAAAATACGAATTTCTGGTAAATAAATTGAGGTCATCAAGATGCTTCGCTGTTTATTAAAGTAGGAAACAGTTGTAAGGGTTGTGGGTTGGGGTGAGCGCCAGTGCGGGCGGGTGTGCGGGGTTAATGACCGGCTAGTCGTCGTATTGTCGTGCGGCTGTTGAGCTGGCGGCCGTACCGTACATCGCACGTTCACACTTTGTCACTTGAGTTATGTGCTCGGTATACGATCTAATCAAATAAATCTACATATACCATTCTAAAATTTACCACTACACAAATAGATCTAAATGTTTTTAAAACTACCCAGAATCATTTCATCCGCAACTATTGACCTATAGATTATCGTCTATACCAATTAGCGAATCTATAATGTTACCGGCAATGTTTGTCATATGACTCAAATTTTGCATATCAGGCTCTGTTGGCATGAAATAAAGATTGAATTCGCACGGCGCTATCTCGATTATACGCACCATGACAGTTGATTACCCCGGGTGACGTAAACGGTGTCCTTGGAGCGAATCTAAATACACAATTGTTCAAATATCTGACATGAACAGGTCAGTCACCTTCACCCTTGCCGCCCGCCTCGCCGTTTCAACGTAATACCTCATTGAATCAAAAGTTTAGGCATAGTATCAAATATTGTTAAGCTACAGTGACTGTTATTCTTCA
The DNA here is from genome assembly GCA_003709505.1 of Hyphantria cunea. Lineage (NCBI taxonomy): Eukaryota > Metazoa > Arthropoda > Insecta > Lepidoptera > Erebidae > Hyphantria > Hyphantria cunea. The sequence goes on from PKRV01000040.1 coordinate 4,595,902, forward strand.
AGCTTGAAATCTAGCTAAGTTAAGCGTAGGTGACAACAGAATTAATGATTGAAATAACTCATAAAAGCAACGCAATCTATTATTAACGGTATTGACAATTTGGTAACAATGAACTATTTCTTTATGAGAATGTAATTGTAAAAATGTAGGTCCATGAAATGTTTTTGCGTCTTGAAACTTTATAAGTAATTTTGATTCAAACGGTAATAAAGTATATACTCGTACACCTGTGTATACATATACATGTTAATACCTATTGTTTTCTTAGTGTGGTGGATTTTTTCTTCTTTTAGTTAGTTACTCGACTCTTTTTCGTCGGCGTGTCATCACACTCTGACGCTGTAGTTCTCATTAACATATTTAAGCATTCTTGTCCATACTTATTAGGATACTGTTTGAAGTGTTATAAATTAATGTTCAGTTTGTTTGTTGGCTAAAGACGACTGTCAAAGCAGATTCCGCTGTTGGTACGGTGATCAAGCACTGACTCATGTCAGTTTACTAAGAAGTCCATTGACACGGAACATATATCTTACACACATAACGACATTACACATTGTCGAAATCAATATAGTACGCTTCGCTAACACTCAAACAAAATCACTGTAACAAAGCAACTGAACATTGACTTTTAGGTTTTCAATTCCTTCTTGAAGTTTTTTCACTGCGAAGTGAAACTAGGTTTATACCCAAATATGTTACTTAATTGTTTTTTTAATACACAATAACATTAAGACAAGAATTGTAACCTTCACCTTACAGTAGAAAATCATACAGCATGTCGGAGTCGTTACAGACTTGTTCAAACAAACAAAGGAACAGTCTACACTGTATTATCGTATAGTGACATACATTGCCAGCTTGATAGCATAGCAGCGATAAGCCGAACAAAACGTCGCCTCGGTACAATGACCCAGAATTATATAAAAACGTCCTCGATTTTGATAACGCTGTGACAATGACATTTTATGACGGCCCTGGCTAAAATTAGTTGATAAATTTATTATAATGATACAAAGTAATGTACATATTTATATTAGCAACTTGTTATATTTTATTATCATCAAACATAGAAACCACGTAACCAACTTGTACCGAACAGACCACGTTCACAGTCATGTGTTTCTAATGTACTTTCATATGTCATTTATATACATTAAAGGTATCGATAATATATATTTCGGGTTTTGACCGATAAAAATATACATACGCCTGAATACTTCCAAGTAATTAAATGTACAACTACCTACGAATGTAATCTGTTTTGAAGAAGTCACGAAGAACACGTAATCGTACAGAAAAATATAATTATACCTGGCCTTGAATTCCTATTTTTTATCAACGGCTATGAAAAAAATCCATGTATTGACGTCTAGTAGAAACATTAGATCATAGCTCAAAGTACGTTTATGTCCAAAACAATTATAACAAAGCTAAGCACTGATTACATATCACAAGAGGCAGAAGGGTTTAGTTTAAGGCACCTCTGTCTGTATGACAAAACGGCAGTTCTTTCTTTGTTATCCTAATTTTTTTCACAGTCAAGATGACATAGGAATGTACAAAGCTACTTGTCAAATCTTGTAAAATTTATCCTTGGCTCAGTGATCTAGTTACTTAGTAAAGCTCTGATTTCTGGAAAGTAAAATCTTCTGTAGAATTAATAGTGGGAGTCAAGATTGGCCTTTCCGGCTCAAATCAAAAACAATATAACTAAATAAATAAAAAGAGCTATGGGAAATCGAAATCACTAAGATTTGTTGTACATAATAATATTGCACAGTCAAAGTCTACTCTCATGTTATACCTTAAAATTAGTCGGTGCTATTAATGTAGTAATATTTGTGTTAATTGGGGTGCATCGCGGTGCGTTGACTCGGCTGAAACTGTTGGGCGGAGCGTTGTAGGCACGGGCGCCTGCCGCTCGACGGGCGGATGTCAACTTTCTCGCGATTACGCAACGTCTCGGAGAGATGTGAGCACTAGAACGTTCGGAGTCATCGACCACGGCCGCCAGTTACGAAACACACACTGCGCTGCACATAACAACTGCAACTAATTTTTTGAATTTTTTATAACGTATGTATTTGTACACTCAAATTTATAGAGCAAGAAGTTTTAAACTCAGTAAAAGTTTACTTTTATTCACAAGTTTATTTTAATTAATTGTGATAAATACAAAGCTAAAAGACTTTCGAGAGTTAGATAAAGACATTACTTACTTATATAATTTAATTTTAACTTTTAAATACAATTGCATTATATACATGGTGTCAATTTAGAATTTACTTAATGACTAGATCGCTTGTAGAATAGCTGAGTATAAATGTAGATACTGTGCTTCAAAATGTATGCTACACTTCTACATACCGCTCTAGTTACAATAAATAAGATAATTATTGTTTAAAAATACGAATACGTGGCTGTCTATTAATTTCAAATTGATTATAGTGTGGTAGCTATAAACCAGGAGTATTTGGAGTGTAAATTGGATATATGGTTTGTAGTTAGCACCGACGAACGCTGGGTCGTCGTTCGCACCGCGAGGTCATCGCCGCGACGCCGCCGATCAACTTGAAGCTTTCACGACTTGAACGCGTTTTACTTCGTTATATTTTGCTGACTTAGAAATTCTAAACTCCCACTTTTGGAAAGTTTATTCTATATCTATACGTATAGCTATTATGAGTACGTTTATATCAATAGATGCCACTAAACAACTACATTAGTTAAGTATTTATTTTGTATATGAATTATTTATTGCCCCTGTTTACTTTCTCTGCTATCGGCATTGTAGGTCAGTGTAGACGTGTCATTGTTTGGGCGTCTATTCCTATCAACATCCCCTTTATCTTGAAACAACAGTGGTTTACTTTTAAATGTCACATATTGTATAAAATACCAGTAGATACTCCTAAAATATAATAATTTGGAAACGAGGTATTTTAAAACCTTAAAATTTAATTTTAAAAAAAAGAACATAATTGACTAGAATATTTATCTGTGGTTAGAAACTCTGCTTGCTATGCTAGAACTCATGGGTTCAATTTCACTCAGAACAAGTAATTATGTAATGAATACCATTTGTTTTGTATTTGGTAATAATTTATCCATGATTTGTATTATATATTTAGAAATAAATATCAATCGGCAGCCTGGATACGCAAAGCAAAAGTTTGGTTAGCCTCTGTCTAGTTTGGGATCAGACAGCCGTGTATGAGATATATCAAATTATTGTTATTTTAACACAATCTCATAATTTACTTTTAGACTGAGTTCTCTTAAGTGGATCTTGGTTTCACGTGTCTAATAGGATTGTTAAGAATAATTTATCGCTGTGTCAAATGCTGGATTGACTAAGATGTAATGATTTTAGATGAGTCGGAAACCATTTCTTTAACTCATGATTTTGTTTCAACGTGGTATACCTCAATTATTCAATAAATATAATCTGCTTACACGCATTACGCATGTTTGCGTCATATACTTATGGACAAATTCCATCCCGATTCGAGAACATCACTAGAGCATTAACATTTTTATGATACACTCAGTAAAAGTATCTCGGACCTTTTTTTAACCGAGCTGCTATTGAAATGCAGCAAATGAATAGTGTATGTTAATAGTTCCATTGGTATCGCTTCACAGTTGACTTCGTATGACCGACAAAACTTGTTCGTTTTGTTCCTTTTTTGTCCCAGACCGTATGTAGGGCGTAACAGTTTACGTGATCGTTAGTGGTTTGTGACATTTCAGGGCCGACACACACGGCACAGGAATAAAGGGGTCGATAGCACGTTCATGACAAACCATTAATTTATAAGTACGAAGGCGTCATTGAACCCGCGTTATTGCGAAACAACGGAAACCAGTCCAGTGCCCTCCCCTAGCCCCTCACCTCGCGGTCCCCTCCTCCACACCTGCTGCGAATTTTTAAAATCCTAGATTATAGTTGACATGCGACTAGCTCCCAACTGACGTGATATGCATTTCCAGTCGATTACATCATTGCCAGCTGTAGTCTGCAAATAGTATTTAACTTAATGATACTTTTTTATATCAACTTTAATGTAACAACGTCATAAGTTATTTCGTAATAAACTTTTAAAAAGAATGCTATTTTAAAATTAGAAATCATATTTACATAATTGAGTTAATATTTTGGAGATAGTTGGTTAGATTTTATACTAAGTATTTTACTGTAATTGGTATTTTTAAAGGATGATGTCGTTTACACTCGTGATAAAAGTCCCACAAAGTGTCCGATACTGGTTGGGCATCCTCAAAATATACATTTGTTCATTTACTTATATCCCTATACATAAATTTTAAGTTGATTTTTATAAGCTTTAAAAACTCAAAGTACTGTACCAATTGAGCTCAACTTTTGACATTCACTCATGTTTTTTTTATTTCAGTTGATAATTGATCTTTATCCATTAAGATAATACTTATGAATAGTAAATAAATTCTTATTGACTTTATTATGGTTTTTGGCTTTTTCCCTTTTAAAGTGGGCTTTGTTACGTGTTCTAAAAAGTCCCTAAAAAGTTTTAACATATGTGTGAAATTATATTAATTTACGAACAAAACTAAAATCGAAGTAGTCTTAATCTGCTGTCGGTACAGTGCCTAGCAGCGACCTATAAAGATACGTGCTTGATAGTGGTGCACTCAGGGACAACGGCCGGCCTGCCTCATTCGCAAGAATCGCAGGTAGGCTAAGGGGTTAAAGAACTTCATTGCACTATATCAAATACCATTGAACTCGCTGTGTCCCGCTCTTACACTTAACCCATGATGCATCGCTTGCACTCGCCACCGTGCGAATCCTGTCTGATTACGCGACATGCATGCGTAACATATTATCTACGAGCAACTATGGTACACGTAAACCGGTATATGTATGTTACCTAGCTACTATACCTAATAGCTCTACAGGAAAATATTATTATTGCAAAGTTTTACTACATACCATATCTGTACGTGACAGGACGATATATCTGATTGAATTAGTAGGACATTGCACGGAAAAATCTACAGTTGTATCAGGAAAATACTTCAACTGAATCATTGGAATTTTCTCCCATTTGCTTCTCAGACACGTCAGGCAATTCAGAGGTATATAAAATCCATTGATCGTTTCAAAATATCGATAGTAAATAAAAGTATATATAAAATAAATATTTAACGTTGAACATGTAAAAGTTACTATAGTTAAAGTCGACGAATTAAAGAGAAAGGTATAATAAATGCTGAAGAAAGTCTGTTGTTATTGTAAGACCATTTGAAGTCAAATAAAATGTCAGAGTTGTTTATTATTATCGATTATTATGACTTTTTAGAAATTCTTTTTATCTGTTGCATAATTATGTATAAGCCGAACTAACGCCGATCGTGTGTCGATAACCAAGTTTAACGAGTGGAAAGTTCATAGAGTGCAACGACATCAGTTGACAGTGGCGGCACTTTGTCACGCAATCGACTGAAAATCGCGCTAATCTGTACGATACTCGATCGCGTGATAGTACTAGTGACGTAGCTGTGAACCAGGAAGAAACAACATAGGATCAAGTTTCATGGTCAATGACAGTGTCATGTGTACTGCAACTGCACCGGTCCTAATGTCCTAATGGCGAATTTTAGCACTTAATGACGTCACCTGCTAACCGCTGTTGAAGAATATAAAATTGAACGAGAAGTTAAAACACCTACAGTATATTAAGTTTGTGGTTCGATCCGAACTATATTTCGGATCGAATTTTGTGTATAGAAATCCCGATGAATAGTCGAACTCGCATCTTGTTCATTGTCATTTTTTAAAAGGATTAACAAAGTCTAGGCAAATAAAACCAAACTTTTATTTATTTTTTAATTAAAAATAGTTCTCTACATATAAATTATTTGGCAGATAGTGTCGTCGTGATGAATTCAAGGCCAAATGATAAGATGTCGTTGAACTGATAAAATGAATTTATATATTAACGTGTTCAGAGTTCAATGTATGTAACGTGCAATGTGTGGAACGTGTTTTGTTGAGTATCGGAACAATGGACGATTAGTAACCATTAAAATAAATTCTTAAATAAATGAACAAGAACTATTTTTATGAAAAACTTTCTTTGTTGCTACCATGTCATACTGTAATGAACATTTCTTCTACATTGTTGGAGCACTATCACTATCTATTTCTATACAAATCGTTACGCAGCACCCAACACCAACTCAGAACTATCTCTCACCTGCTCCATTTATTACAACGACCGTAGCCTTCTCGTAGCACCCCGTAGCAAAATTTATAATTGCAATGACAAAATGTAGCTTCTTCACTAAAATTATAATATATAAGAGAAATCGTTATGTAACTATCTTGCATAACATAATCCATTTTGTTCTGGGTAATAGTAGAAATGTCTCGAATTTGACTGTCTGTAACATTTTCGTAATGAAACTGCTAAAACATCATCATACTGAAGTGCGGTATATATGTATATATATATATATTAAAAATATAATAATTTTATAAAGCATTATTCTAACGAAGTCGCAGACAATGCTAGTGTTATATAAGAATAAGGAAGTGTAAAATTTTGAATACAAAATATATCGTATCTTTAACGAATATATGTATTCATTAAAAGTGTACTGAACTTTTATTATTGATCAATCTACATATATTTCAATTCAAGGATATGTGACATTTCCATTTATTGCGTCTTTACAACCTAAACACTACTTTCAGCCAACATTTGATCAAAAACATGTTTAGGTGTATTGTATATTTAGGGTATTCATGTTTTTACATGTATTTTATGTTGTCCCTAAACATATTTGAACACAATGAACACTAGAATATTGATAACCGGTAAACTAAGCTCAATATTAGGCAGTAACTTATAAACGTGTAATAAACTAAAAAGTAAAAGCTTAAGAATGCAAGTATTATGACACAGACAACACATTATTTTAATTTTCGTCCTTTTAAGTCTTTGCAGATTTGTTTGTCAGTTATTCTCAATATTAATGAATCATGTGTATAACCACTTTCATTTCACATTTCCAATCCCAAGTTTATCGTGCTATCTAACGTCACATTAGTTGATTACAATATTAATAGGGAAAAATTTATATTGATAATCAAATTTTTATAAGAAGTGACTGTCATCATGACTGTCGGCAAAAGAAAGCAGGCCGGATAGAAAAATAATAAAATTCGTATGTAAAAGTAAAGTAGTCGTGTTGTTTAGGTCACATGAACAGTGCACGTTTTTGATAGGTATAGATAGTGCCACATATAGATAGGCGAGGTGGCGAGGTGTATACGTCGCCACTTGTTTACCGCGCGATGTTCGCAGACCTTGAGATTCGGCGGCGGTCACTGGCCCCGAGCCTCACACGTAATACAAAATCTTATTATTACCCGCCGACCTCGGTGCCTCATCGCTGTTCTATTACTAAATGCAAAATATTCTCCGGAAATTAGTCATTCCACAACGTGAGTTGAATTTTCCTGTTCTAAATTATAAGATAAATTCATTTTAGAAATAATTAGTTCGTTTGCTTGGTATACATCTCTTTTAATGGGAGTTTATCTCTCTGGTTTTATTTTAAACATATTTGGGAAAAATTGAAGACAGGCGAAAACTTCTTCTTCTTACGAGAAAGTCTTGAAAAACGTCTTTACAGCATTTGACATTCAGTGAGCAGACTGAAAGAAACTCGAGAGCAAATGAAAGAGTGTCCAGCCATTGAGCAATACGGTATCAAAATTCTGGTATCAGTTCAATTTAATAAGCTAGATTTCAAAAACCAATTCGTTGGGCGGGGGCACCCTAAAACCAGGACCGCATTCAACGGAGAGCGACTCGAATCGTGGATTCCCAAGAAGTTTCAATTCGGCAAGACTCATTGGCGTTGCGTAGAGATGTGGCTTCACTGTGCATCTTCGACCGCATTTACCATGGGGAGTGCTCCGAGAAATTGATTCCTGCCGCCCCTTTCCGATATCGTCTTTCGCGACAGAAATTTCATCCCCGTCAACTAGATGGTTGGCAGTCCACAACTGTGCGCTTTTCAAGGAACTTTCTGCCTTGCACAACAAAACTGTGCAATGAACTGTCGCCTGTAGTATTCCCGGACCAATACGACCTTCAAACCTTCAAGAAAAGAGCGTGCTCCTTTTTAAAAGGCCGGCAACGCACTTGTGACGCCTCTGGCGTTGCGGGTGTCCATGGGCGGCGGTAATCGCTTATCATCAGGCCACACGTCTGCTCGTTTGCCACCTATTTCATATAAAAAAAAAACAAGTTTCTGTACAGGTACAACTCATTGATCAATTTAATTGTGTATCGTATGTCAAAATCTTTGAGACCAAATTCGGTTACTCCAGTCATATTCGTAGCCATAACAGAAATACACCGTAAAGTTAGCCATCAACGGATATGTCATCTAGGACATAGTCGCAAAGAGTATTGAGTATTGTTCACACCACTGGTTTAGCATAATCAAAAATACATGTTTAAATACGTGTACAATCTAAATCTAGATATATTGATCGAGTTACCGTGATATAGGTAAAACTTTCTGGTTAATAATAAACTTTTTTTTTTCCTTTTCTTTGTCTTTTTGCTGAAGTAGAGTAGTGAAAATAATTTGACTTCCCTTATTTATAGAAATGATTAAGATCAAACCCTATGTTTGGTGTTAAATTTTTTAAATGTACAAATATAAATGATTTCCCTATAACCTAAACTAACAAATAAATGTTTTAAAACTAATCTCTAATCTAATCGAATGTCAAACTGATAGGAATCGTGGGTTCGTTATCAACTTTCTTTTTGTCGAATCAATGTCAAATATTAAGACAGTATTTACGCAAGTGTATGTAGCGCTTTTAGTTTACTACTATTTCACAGCTATTTACTGTTCTTCAAGTTAAATTGCTACATAACCAGACCTAGTCTGAGAAATTAATCTTTATACTAAAATATCATAATTGGTTCTGAAGAATTTGCTGTATAGCACAATAATTAAACGAGAAAAGAGGAAAAAACATTCACTTATTTAGCTTGATTTTTCAAAGTTCCGAGTATTTACTCTTATGTGTTTTGTATATAGGTTGATGTAACCTGTATTATCTACTGTCATATTACTATCCATTGTACTGAAGTAACAAAAACAAACTAATATAAACTTAAACACACTTCAGCTTACTCAATTAGTACTTAAAAAATATTTTTGAAATACTTTCTATGAAATACTTTTCTAAATATCAACATGCCGTGTTCGCAACACCCTTGTTATTGTAAACTTTAAATAAGATGGAAATTCACTTACAGGTGATTTTTAATCGTTTGTAATTCCGTGCAGCATAAAATTGTTAACATCTTGTAAAGTTGATAAACGTAACATGTTATTTTCACATAAGATTCAATTTTCACAGTGCAGTGCGTTGACTCGGGCCTTGCTTGTGTTTGTAACCAAATTCAGCTTACGATCGGTGGCAGTGGTGTGCGGGTTCACAGTTGTTGGGTATATAGCGCAAGTGTGTGCTCGTTACCAGCACTGTCTGAGATGAAGTAACAATGTCTGTGTTAGTTATTGGCGAATTTCGAGGCGGACTCAAGGACGCCCGGCTCAGGTTCAGTAGCCACCTTCGACAGTGAACGACACCATTTCGTGCGTTGACCCTGCCCGTTTCCTGTGCCAACAGAGGAAAACACTAAATATATAACTTAAAGTTTCTATTTATTAGTAATTTATGCGCGCCATTTAATCGACTTTGACTTAGAAACAATACTTAAATTAGCATATAAAACGACTATGTGGCGTGTGAATGACCTCAACGTTTGCCATGACAGAGACCGAAAAAGTAAAGAAGACCTATTGTTTCTAGAACATTATTTCAAACGGTCTAGATCAAATTTAGAAAGTCTAAATGAATATAATTTAATGTTTATTTCATTTACCTTGTTCCAGGTGAGTGACATGTTTGGCGTCGGCATCATCTGCTCCATGTTAAGGAGGTAAACTTTGCTGGCTCGCTTCATATTATTGCTCATAATGCAGTGTGCTCGTTAGAGCACAATGCACCAGGTTGCAATGGTGAAGTCAGTCACCCCGTCCTAACGGGGCTCGCCCTATGCCCGCTCGTCATCACGCCGCGATTGTCGTGCAATCATGCTTACTAATGCCAACTGGACTCCATACGCATACATAATAAAATGGACATTCGCACAGCCCTGGCTCATCTATTCACTATTGCACATTGAGTAAAGAAACAAAAATTTCTTTCGAAACAATTACGATCCATTATGTATAGTATTAACAGGACCGTCCAAAAGTCCCGTCGAGCTTTTGACCACAAAGACCAAACAAAATGCCATAGAAACAACACGAGTACTGATTAATTGTAAGTCAAGAAAAAGTTGTCATATTGAATACGTCGGTACTAAACCTTTCTGGGTTGAAACCATTGTTTCGATAACGCATAGACACATTATTTGTTTCAATAACTAAAACGAAATAATTTCTGAGATTATTTCTCCCTTTTAAATGAAATATTGTGCACAATATGTCAACTTATTATATGGGTCTTTAAGGCAATTCAAAATAACACCAAAATTATGAGAATACAAAATTGTAAAAATATTGCGCGGCTTCCCGCTGATATTTTATCATTAAGAGGCATATTTGAAAGAGCATCCCTCGGTCGCGATATCGTTTAGTGACGACACAATACATCAACTATCTGGGAATGTCGGTTACGAATCCATCTAACAATAGGAAGTTAAAAAACACCACTAAGAAATTCAATCCTCAATTTTTTGTCCTTAAAAAGGTTCGATTAAACAATAATTTATTTTTTCTCAAATCTCAGAAGAGTTAGATATCGCGAAACTTGCACAATAATAAAATATTCGGCAAAAACGTGGACCTTACCTGTTCGTGAAATCCGAGAAAAAAAGAAAGGGTAGAACCAAACGCAACGTGAATCCGTGATTTTTTGACAATAGAACAACACCATTCCGCATGCATTTTTTACTTGGATTGTAAAAATTTCAACCTTTGAAATCGAAATTGAAAGGAAGTTGGCAGTAAGGGTTAGTTGATTTCTATTCATGTATTGTTTACGTTTGCAGATGGCATTAAACTCGCTCTTCGCTTCTTGAACTAATCATAATGTAGGTCGCAATATACATATGTGACCAAGAAAAGTATATCGATACCTAATCTTATTTATAACCATTCTCCATCATGGACCTAAACAATAAACCCTCATTTATTAGAAAAAGGAAAGAACTCAGTGAAACAAAAAGAAAAAGGCTCTTCTTCCAAGAATTTTATTACTTCCAAGAATAATAATTATATAAATATTACTATTCTTCTTAACTTACGTTCAAATGTTCTGTTTTGTACAATATTAGACATTCAGTGGAATTTATTAAAATCTTGGGATAACAAATATTTTGAAAAAAAAATCGTATCCCTCAGAAACTATGATGAACAAGATACCAGGTACGAAGTGGTAGTTAAATATAGTAATTTTTCAAAACCTAAAAGAATATAAACACCAACTTCTTTCGTTTCTTTCGTCCAACTTCTTCGATTGACTCTTTATAGTAACTTAATATAACTACTCATGTGTAAAGAGCCATGCATCTATTTTTAATATGCCTTATTTTTTCTGAAATGCCTGCTTGGATACAGGTAGCATAAAAGCCTGTAGGTGGCTTCTGGTATAATAAAAAAGCTGTGTTTTTAGGAAAGTTTTGAAGGCCAGATGCTTCCTTGTGGATCAGCTCGTCTCGTATTCAGTCACTGACGCTTCTGAGAACCAGATATACCATATAATTTACTGCCAAGATAGTATACATTTTCGAGATTCGCGTAACCTAATTCTGATCTTGAAACAGAATGGTCGAAAAGATTCTCCACGCAAACATCAGTGCTTTAAAGAGATGAAAATTCATTTTAGTGACACTCAATAATTATATTTGTATCATTTTATTAAGTGTACTGAAATCTGAAGCTTTTTAATCGTAAATACGTTTAATGTATATGAAGTGGCTGCTAGTGTTCTATAGAACACTCGGCTGAGTATTCGCTTTAAATTTTTATTTGCAAAAGATAATATTTTAAAAATTGATTCGTTTACTGATTTGTTATTAAAATCCCCAATTTTGTATCAATTGATTTTACTATACACTGATTAAGTTTGCAAATAAGGCTAATAGGGATATCAATTATAGTATTATTTTAGTTATCAATGTAATAGCAGAGTAGCTCAGCATGAACGTGGTGCACCGTTACACGCACTCGCGGAGTTGAGTGTACGAGCGTGCGGTCGCCGACTCCACTAGTTATAATCCACGTCTCCAGTACCCCTCCCACTACTATTTAGTACCACATGGTACTTAACAATTGCATAATATGACGACGAATACGATGATATTAATACGTCACTATTATTTCGAGACATACGTATGTATGCAGTGGCACGCGACGTTACACGTACCAAAAACATAATCCCACCGCACGTACTTACCCAAAAAACTTACCACAAAAGACCCCAAATATGTTAATAGCGATCTTTCTACCGATGCACTTTTTACTAATAATAAGGTGCAGGCCGATACCACGTTTCTCTGCCAGCTGGTAGACGAGGAAGTGTGTATACAATACCAAGACGCAAATTACCCATTTCCAAAAATCGAAACTGCTGCAGTATTAAACCATTGTATTAATTTCGGTAAATAATGAAAACTTATTGCATCGTTCATTTTTAATAATACCGACTTGAAGTTGAACGACTGCGTTATTGTGATTTTTTGTTGACAAAGAGGTCACTGCGCGTGATATTACATTGGGATCCCGCTACCAAAGCCTAAATTAGAAGGTATCATGTATAGGCCGCCGATTTTTCTCTGCTGAGCGTAATTATAGTTATTCCAATAAAGGTCATGACATCCTACGCTAAATAATCATAGTTACTGATGTTAATCTACTTCAGAACAGTTAACTAAGCCTTATAGAACTTAAATGCATGATTAGCGTAAGGATAAAAAAGTAAATGATTGAAGCTTTCTTTATGACGAGACTATATTCAGCTTCAGAATATATTGTCTAACGACATGATAGCCATGACAATGTCAGCACAATAAAGAAAATAAACATTAAAACCTGTCTTTGGTGAAATGAAAGTTGCCTATAGGTAATGCGCAACACTTTCTCCGCAAACTATACTTGTACTTGAATGGGTCAGAACTGCATAAAAATTATTCATAATATTTAAATATTTTATGTATATGTATAAGAGACACAGTAGTTAAATAATACATTCAAAACTATCACTAAATTACTTAATAAATTTATACCAAATATTTGACTTCCTCGTGTTGTGACGATATAAGAATGCAGTGTGTCACCACCCCTGTTCATCTAGTGGGTATCGTAAGAGCTTCTTAAGCAAATTATGCAGGACAGCATAGTGTGTTGTTTGGAGTGCCAAAGAGAAGGGCCAAAACCTCCTTACAAAGGATAGGCCTATATACAGCAGTGGACTGTCAAAGGCAATTTGATGTTGATTTATGATTTGCCTCACACGGGATATTATTTAATTATGATCATAATTAATTTCTTGATTGATTTTCTTAAGTCTGGTTTACTTTTTCTGAATCACATAATTATTTAGTTTGTATATTTAACAGTTTTCTTAATATAACAAAGTCATAAATGTATTTTCTCATATTTTGTAAACGACTTCTGTTTTTAACCTACCTACATCATTACTAATGCTGCTTTGAACTCGTGGCACCGTATACCAAACCTAGAGACATTTTAATATTTATTTACTATATATTTGGACCGCTGTCGGAGTGCTGATTTAAATAAAGTCAAGGGGATCATTTGCGTCGCAAACAACAGCGACGGGGTCAGTAGACTCGTGCGCGCAACTGCCGAAATTATCGCGGCCGCTACACGCGCCTCGCGCCAGCCGCGGCCAACGAACGAGCCAAGGCCACAATGCCTCCCCGGCCCCACACCGCCTCCCACTCTAATCTTTCAGATGCCACTGACAGCCTAGATATACAAAGCGAATCTATCACCCTTCATACACAACAAGCACATCATAACACAAAGTCTCATGATAACATTCGATAATATACCAGGTATTCAATATTGGTTGCTTGCGTCAGATTGCAATGACCATCAAATATTTTATACTATCAAAATACATTTCTTTATCTATAACTCTAACTATTAGTTGAACTCGTTACTCAAAACTAAATCTTCAAAGGATGGATGATTTAGGCGACTAAATAGGAGCATTTTGTGTCATCAAAAACTTTATGACTAGTTATGTGATATGAAACTGAGTACTGATAATGGTAGAGGTACTTTGGTACGGTGCGGTGGGAGGCTGAACGGGTGACGGAAAAACGTTGGAAGCGCGGTGGGTGCGGATCGCGGCAGGTAGTAGCGTCAACGCGCGGCCGTGAACTTTCTTCGGACACGTTTTCAGGAACTGATACCTGCTGCGCAATAATAACGGCCCCCATGACCTCATTGTCACAGATATTTCTAGACTTGAAACTTTCCCGCCCGTTTATTAAGATTCTAAAACTTCTTTTACCTGTTCTCAATTCTTAAAATTCTCCTCCTCTTTAAAAAGAAATAAAATTATAGTCAAGTGGTGCTTATAAAATACTCTCAAAACGTAAGATGTTAAAATTGATGGATATCGTATTAATAAATTTGGCTTTTAAAAAATTCGTGTTCCATGGTAGTCGGTACTACTTATAAAAATGTAAATTTTACGGATTTAGTTCGAGTTCCAATGTTCGGCGCATACGTTCAACATTCAGAATAATCAAGTTTTTTAGAAACTGAGTATTCCATAGACTCAGGCCATTTTCGAAAAAAAAATGTAAACGTGAAATAATAAAGTTAATGTATTCTGATGCACTAGTACTTGACTGCGTGAAAAACCACGCTATTGCGGTATGTAGTTATCAACGAAGGCGAGTAAATGTAAGAGTAAGAAGTAATCTAAATTTGGTTCCTTGTTGATGAGCAGGGTTACTTGTTCAGGAGTAGGTGAGAGGTGCAATGTTATGCCAACCGCAGCTCTAAACCCTACTAGGACTGTAAACAGTGTGCATTAAAGATTATACAACCGAGGTGAGCCACAAAAACGGAGACACGAGAAACGCTGCACACCTCCGCCGCGATGCTCTGATTACGCAAAGATCTACTACCACGCAACACCTCTCCTATGTCTCAGTATGTTACATACAATTATACAAGCCCAAAGCGCTAGCCGATTTTAATGCTCTAATTAACGTCATGGTATGAAGCTAACATGTTATCCACATCTTCACATAAAAGTTTAAATCGTAACAGCCCGCTATTACAATAACTTGTAGATGCGTAAATGGCACGTAGTCGTCCTCTGACGGGAGCAGGAAGTCTCGCTTTAATGTAAATATCAAGGTGAGATAATTAAATGGAGAAAGGCCCCTTCATCAGTGCAATGGATATAGTCGGGATCTTTAATGATATTTGTTGGAACTTATGAATATGACGCAGATTTTTCCATAGTGTAGAAACTATATACACACATTCATTTTTGTGTCCAACCCTGGTATTTCGATTAGGATCTAAAATGCTTAGCCGTGCGGCAAATGACCCAAGTAAAATCCATGCTAAAAAAAATCATGAGGAAATGTAACATTTTAGAAAAAAATATTAATAAAAGTGTTCTTTAGTAACCTCGTTTAACAGAGTTAATTTAACTTTCTACAAACCTTGGTTTTCCAAAAGGATCTAATTCTGAGCAAAGGAATGGAAAGGAAGCATTAGAATCTCTGTTAAATGTGTCTCTTACAAAAAGAGTACACTTAACCAAGTTTGTTTAAATCATGACACTTATATTATATATATATATATATATATTATAGCTTTTACCATTGTGTCCTAAGCATCCACGCTTACTTGGTTATTTACTTGTTAGTAATTTACAAATATGCATAGAAAACCTCAATAGTAGGAGTTAATAAATCAAGGGATACTATTAGCGAAGCTAAAGCGTGCCATACACAAAACAATACAATTAAGACCCTGCACTTTGTAACAGTAGTTCAACAAATCTATAAGCAATTACCATAAAGTTGTTTCAAGTTCATTTAAAAACATTAGATTTATTTTAGAGTCGAATTTCCTCATGTACCAGTGTCGCGTTGCCTTGAGGTTGACATTGCGGTTAAATCAGCAGAGTTTGACATTGACATGCTCCGATATTTGAACGAGGAAGTACCTACTCGCAGGGTATTTGACGGGCGGCCACGCGTTAGGAGCGTTGCGCTATCAGTCTACCATATAAACAACACAGCTTCCAGCTATTATGATAAAATCTTTGTTTTTAAATCAAATTGTTTACAGCGTTAGAAGTTATAAGAGTGTAATAATATTGATGACCACATGTGATGTTATGAGCTCTAAATATTGAATCACGTCGACGACGCCGTCGGGGTCATTGTAGTCTCTATTTAATATTATATTTTTTGCCAGGACTCTGAAGGTCGTATTGCGTCATACATTTACAAATTAAATCTTCCACTTCTACGTATGAGAAATCATTGAAATATAAATAATTGCAGTTATAAAACTTTAATTTGAGAGTGTTACCAATTTTGTAAGTGCCAATATATTTGTATAAGCAGTAATTTGGTATTGATACGTAGTTTTTATATTGACATTGATATTCGAACGGGGTTATACCCGTTCGAATATACTGAAGTCTTCCTGTCTAAGTATACATACCCACAAATAACAAAAGATAATTGATGGTTGATCAGAAGGTAGCGTTTGTAGTGTCAAGCTGTGGACTGTGTGGGCATCCGTTCGTCACCGCGTTGAACTATTAATTAAACACACCCGACGAATTGACCTTGGCCTTGGCACGGGTTGCCGAATCAGCCGAGGTCGACGACGATTGAGAGCGTCCGGATCACACGGCCTGTATGTCATGCTTGCTTATTCACGGTAATAACACAATGTGATGATCTAAAATTATATCCAACTGATATGGATAATCATAACAGGGGCGTGGACAGCATATTTAAATTCCGCCAGATCCACATTCAGATCGTTCTAGACTCGTTCTATTCTTAATTTAAAGATTGTTATTTTGAATCTTTCAGTTACCTTGTGGAATTATCACTACAAAGTTATTGCACCTATATCGGGTTTTAGTCGCCATTTTATTAATGAAATCCAACCAACTTTTTAGAGATTCTGTACAACAAATAGGCAGGTTGATCTTTTTAAAACATTTCTGGCGGGTGACTTAATGTACATAGAATTTGTATTAGCTAGTCTATGTTGGCTTCAGTTAGCAATTGTCGGAGAGGCGTATTCGAGAGCCCGCTTGGGGTAATTGACTCACGCTGACCTCGCACTGCTTCGGAAAAACTCGCCGCAGCTCGGAGAACTTCGCCAATCCCCATCTTTCATGATTTATAAAACATATCGTTTCGTCATCTGAAAATTAAAAATTATTATTATATCAAGCAGTTCAAAAACAATTTCGGTTATTCCTGAAGTTTTAATATCAAAATTAGAAGAATATGAATTAGAATTCAAGTAAGCATTAGGTAAATAGGTAATAAAAAAATAAAACCAGATTCGTAAGTTTTCTGAAAGAGATGGTGTTGAGAATACAATTTAGTTTTATGAAACATATTTCAGGATGCCAAACTAAGGCGAAGATACAAAAAATTGTAAATGAGGATCTGAATGTTTAACAAATTTTTTACTATGCAGTATTTGATAGTAACCTGTCAAGGAGCAGACAAGTACAAAATGCACAGACAGATTGATATACAGTGACTTGGATAATGGTCAAATACGGTCACAATAACAATCAACGTGGCGGGCAGATCGTGTTTCCGATGCGCATCGAATGATTCGCTGTCTCAGCGAGACCTTGACCGCGCCGATGTCCGCTACAAACATTCGGCTCAGCTCCGATACGACCGAATTGCCAACGAGGCTCCTCGTGACTTCGCAGAATTTTTCAATGTATCCAGGCCGCCAGCATCTGATTACAATATTGTTGCGTCTTTTTTAATATGTAATCCTCACGTGCGAAAAGTTATTTTATAAATATTTGGTACAACTAAAGGTCTGTTTTGATTTTTAGTTATCTCATAACTGAGTTAATAATATCAATATCGTATAACGTATCGTGCTTATAAATAGCTTCTTGTTATGTACACTGAAAACCAAAACATAAATGCGGAGATTACACAGTTGGCCTAGTGGTTTCAGTGGTCGCCACACCGCTTCCTACTGCGCCAAATGTTGTGGGTTCAAATCCTACATGGGACAATACTTTGTGAGATCCATAAATTATTGTTCTAAGTCTGGGTGTACTTTGTGTTCGTTTCAGTATGTTTGTAAAGAACCCCGTGACACAGGAATGTATATTCCTAATGCGGGAGTTGTCTTTTTAAATAAAACAAAAAAAAAACATTAGTAACACGTGAAATCAAGGGACAGCTAACTATTCTAAAATGATAGTAATGATGTAAACCTGTTCTGTACTTGATAGATTATAGTATTATATAATAATAGATATTTTTACCCCCAAAAACTTTTTGTCTATGCCTTAACTTAAATATACCACTAATAAATACACTGGATATCAGTCAATAACAGCTACATCTCCACACGTTTAAACAACCTAAAAATATATTTTTAATTAGGCAATGAAACCTATAAGTCTAAAGGTTAAATGAGGCTTCCTATTTAATTCATTAAGGTAGGTATACACTTAGGTTCAAGAGTGTTATGAGTTTGGTTTAGCATGATGATGATGATGAGTGACATACCTTATACCAATAATATTTTTATATAATATCATTGCCTTAAACGATGTTATTAACTTACGGTTCCTTACGGTTCATTATATTATAATAGATATGTGTACGGCCAAAAAATTTTTGCCGATATCTTAACTTAAAAATACCACTAATACATTGCACATCAGTCGACAATAGCCCCATACGTTTAGGCAAACTAAAAATATATTTTTAATTAGGTATGAACCTATTATATAGTGTTAAATTATGTTAACTGACAATTGTAAAAATGTACTGTTAATAACATACTTTGACACGTTGTTAATGTAATTTATGTGTCCGACAATGGATGTAAAATAAATAAAGTACGATGTCTCATTTGTCAGGGGACAGGACGACGGGGACACTCGCCTTTGTCCTAGTGTCCTTCAGAGTCAGCGCGGAAAGGCCGCCCGGCTCCTCACTCATTGTTTGCCTTTCATTTTGTTAAACAAATTTTTAAATAACATCAATGATGAAAACTATATTTACATATTTGAATATAGGTTACCGGTTTTATTTGTGTAATACGACGAAACGACTTTTAGTGACGAAAGTTTCGGATTCACAAGCATATAACCCGGAAAGTAAAAACTAGAAAGCCATAAATTGCAAACAATATGGCATACGGTCTATTTTTTATTATTTTATAAAAAATGGTCGATCAAGCTCCGCCGACTGTGGTCACGATGAACAATAGATATCCTACATGTGGCTACCGACTGACGATACGTCGGCTTTAGTGTTTTTTTGGTCGAAAGTAACAGCAATTGTGAACCTTAGGCCAATCAAATTTGGGTACTAAATTGTTTATTATCTATGTTAAAGTAAAAGCTGACTGAAATTTGATATTCGCACCCCGGCATTAAAAGTGAGGGCAACGGAAGGAAGTAAAAAACTGGGTTCCTATTCACTTTCGTATTTTAATCGGCACACATGTCGTAATGCGATTTTTTACTATATTATTATTTACATTGGAGTCATAATAGGATGAACATGTAAAGTAATAAACTAATTTCAGGTCAGGTAAGACATTCGCCAATGTCAGGGAGTGACCTAAGATAATACCTATAATATATTAGCTTCTATAGGTTTTACGTATTAATAATTATGCGTGTAATATAATGAAGGTATGTATTTATTTATTTTTTTATGATTATACCAACACGTCTGGCCAGCGTGGTATAAAACCTCCTATTTAAGGACAGGCCTATGCCCATTATGACGAAATATATGTCTCATCACTAGCAACATGAACTTATAGAACTTTATAAAAAGTATGCACGTGGGAGGATATTTGCGAAACCCTTTAAAAAGCTTCCTTTTGTGCAAAAGGGAAAAGTATTGAAGCGAAATAATTTCGATAAAAAATATACGAAACACCTTTCGGTTACATTGATGACAAAACACAATACCCTTTTGGCTGAAGATTATAGAAAATTGTGCTCATCGTCTATGTATGGATAATACGTGGAAACAGCTGTAGTTGCTAGTTGAAGGATATTATTAAACATATATGTATTTCTGTTAACCCTAATTATTTTCGCAGTTTAGTAATATTCGCACATGTTCGAAACATTTTACGTAGAAAATTTGAATACACACATAAAAAAGTATTCATTCTAAGTACTTCAAATTACATTAGTTGGCAATACTAATTTACATATTTTAAATAGTAGATAACTATTTTATATCCTCGGATCCTCGGTCTGGTTAACGTTTTAACAAAACATATAAAAAAAGAATTTTAAATTGATAATTATGTTTCCACGAAATTCTGAAGTAGGGAGACGTCTTATTAATGGTCCGGTGAATTTGGGGCACACGTGATGTCATCTATATATAAACAACAGTGCTAAATTTAGTGTTAAATCCTTATATATTTAATCAAAAAAGTTAAATGACCTTTAATGAATGTTATGATACAATGCGTATTATATAATCTTGTTTATTCTTATATATACTTTTGTATAATATCATTGTTGACCACTGTAATAATACTTTTAAAACTTTATATAAGATTGTGTTAGTCTTTTGTGAAAAGTTTAAGAGCCGTGATGTATTTTAAGATAGGAAAATGCGATGTATTTATTGAATGAAATGAAAT
This sequence comes from Hyphantria cunea, assembly GCA_003709505.1. NCBI lineage: Eukaryota > Metazoa > Arthropoda > Insecta > Lepidoptera > Erebidae > Hyphantria > Hyphantria cunea. The sequence continues at coordinate 4,616,914 of PKRV01000040.1, forward strand.
AAGGATGGCCTGGTCTCTAGTCGAGTCCAGTGTCAGTAGGCTGACGGTTATTACGACGCGCCTGCGCGGCCGCGTGCTGGTGGCCTTGACCGGCCTGCGCCAAAATTTCCAGGTCGTTCACCCACCGCGACGCCCACCGCCATTCGTTTTATCTCGCGTAAATAAATTTTCGCGCAAGCCAATATAGAACTAAAACCACTTAAAATAAAGAATACTCTTCAACTTTCATGATAATCGTAACGTCGTTGTTATATAAAGTCGTGTTTATGTAGCTATTGTTAAAAGAAACTTGTTTATCAATTACAAGTAGGTAGATAGGTAATATGTATTATGTAGAGTTACACTGGATTCCTTGTTACGTAGTAGGTATTAATTGGGGCCATGTTATGGGAATCGATGAATCACACATCTATTACAATCATATCTCAATAATAATTTAACGTATGTATAATAAGATTTCAATGTTCTAGTAGGATTCAATTGAATTAGCATCTGCCCAGAATTACATAGTGCATAGTGTATGTAAGTATAATTATTAAGGTGAAAATAACTATGACGTAAAGGTAACTATATAACTACTTCAATATGTATACAGCTACATTTTATATTTATATATTTTATATCAGTATGTAGATATATGAAAGTGGTAATTTGTAAGACAGTTTCGAAGTAGGTACTTAAGTATTTACATATACAACTAAGCTAATAGAGCAAGAAGAAGCCGGAAGAGTTTCATTTGACGGAAGCGTGTGCAATGAGGGAATCGGGCAAGCAGGGCGATGCGGCAGCGGGTCAGTCCGTCACGCGGTGATACAGCGCTCGCTATTCATTAGCTTCAGTTTGTGTTCAAGTTCACTCGCGTTCCATCACCAAAAATATTTTCATAGTGTGACGCAACCGGCAACGGCTACGTCCCACTCGAACGCTCGGTTAGTCTCTCTGTCGGTGCCGCTCTCGCGCGACCTTGGCCGCGGTGGCCGCAAGGTTCGGGTCTTCGAACTCGCACTGAGCGCGGGCCGCGGGGAGCGGCGCGGAATCAACCCTCCAATCGCTCGCCGCGCACGTCTACGCGTGCTCACGATTGGCCCGCTGTTAGCGCGGCAATGACCTCGGAGACCGGAGTTCGAAGCGCGCCGATCTTCATTTCGAAGCACAGACCGACGAGCTTAGTCGTACGATAAGGGCGAGTTTCGCTTAGCCAGCTATGCTTAGTCGTCGAACCGATTGTATCGCACAGAGCGCTGATCTTTTTGCAGACTTTCACTCTTAAGGGGAGACTCGCGCGGCTTCGTGCAGGAGCGCGCGCGACACTCGCTCAGTTCGTCGATCGAGCTCGAGTGAATCGCACGCGGCGCGTGCAGCGGTAATATCGCGGGACGAGCGACCTTCATCCCTTGACGTGCCGGCCGCGCGCCTCGGCCCATGCACTCCTGTCCTATATTCAGTGTTACAGAACGCAAGAAACTCCTTGTCTGAGCACAAGCTTCGTGTGGTTTATGTGTAGTGCAGTGTGGGGGAGGACTAAATAATTAGGTTTAAGGTACACAACAACAAATGACTTTTGTGATGTCTCCTGATAGCAGTTACGGGCGCTATGATGCGCCTACGCCAGTTGTTGATCATAATATGATCAACCCGGCGCACAAGGAACGGGAGCCTGAGTTGCATATAGGTAGAAATTTAACAATTATTACCTTATCTTTCGATTATTAACCATTGTTTACTTTCCATGTTTATTGTTGATATTTTTTTTAGTTTCTCAACCGTTGTTCACTGCTATCACCAGTTGTAACATCACTATTTAAACTAAACACATGTAATTAATGTAACAATATTTTTCAATAGTTAATATGACTAGACTTTAAATACCTACTATAAGTTGTTTCCTTGGCTTAGTATTTGATATAATACCTACGTAGCACTTCAACCAAGGCAAGATACCTAGCCTACTTTTCGTACGTAAGTATGTAGTAGTAAAGGTGTATGTAGGTACATACAACATGTAAAACATCAGAAACAAAATTATTACGTAATAATATTTTTAACCGACTTCAGAGGACAAGAGGGGTTTTATATAATTCGATTGTATGGTTTTTCCTTAATTGTTTGTTCTTATTTCTTTTTTAAAAATTACATTTTTAAAATATGTTTAGCATTTTTCTCAGTATGAAATACTCAACAAGTATTAAAATAAAACAAGTACTGAATCATAGTTACAAAACCATCATTGGTTTAAAAGTAGGTGCATAGACAACAATCACGGATTTTGTTAACAATATTTAATACAATAAAATACTATGCTACATTAGACGCAATGCACTTTTTTTCGGTAAATTCTGATTAATGATGTTTGTAACTGTGAAAGGGGTACATGCTAACAAAATATAGTTTGCTGCATGATTGAATCGCGTAACGAATGACTGATGGATGGATTATTGAACATTTCCGCCAAAGCCCACCGAAAAACAATTAATAAATGCATTGTACAAAATACATGTAGTGTACAATAATGTTAATAGTTTACGTTTACAATAAGGCCAGTGCAAGTCGATGGGGTTCAAAACGAAACAGAACTGCGGGGAGCCCTTGAACATTTGCAATCGATTCCTAATGATCTTATCGCTGTTTATCGATATCTTTTGTAATACGGTTTCTGTGAAATTCTCAGCTAAAATTAACAAAGAGTTAACGGTTAACACTTTGTCGATAACATTTTATTGATGATTATAACGAATTATAATAAATGATGCAAGAAAATAAATGGTAAAAAGTAACTAAGCAGGTTCTGTGAGACGACAATAACTGCCTCACCAACCGCGCCACTTTTACTTTTCTCTGAATGCGCGTGTAAAACTTAGATTATTCGCTTGCACACACATAATTAATGATAAACAAGTCACTCAACCGCCTACATTGAGACACAACTTAGACCGAATACAAATATGACTAAGTACCTACCAACTAGGTGGTATACTATAAATTAAACCTTGTTGTATACATTATTTAATATTGTAAACATCTCTCAAGAAACGTGTTTGGGCACTAGGAAATGAAGCATACAACATAATAAAATTTTGATCTAGAAACAATTATTTACAAACAAACATCGCCGTGACACAGATCTGCAGCGGTCGGAGAGGCAGCGTCAATGTTTTGCACGGTCGGTCGGCATTCGCGTTACGTGGATGAGAGACTTTCTCGCGCACTTTCCTCCGCTTTTAATTGACGTAACGAACGAGTGACTCTCACACACGCCACACAGAATAACACACGTTGCATCATACGAAGTGAAATGGCTGCACGCCACTGACTCGGTTGCAACTGCACCAGTTACGTCTCGCATTGCTTTCGCTGTTCTATTGTATTCCCCACTCTTGTAACTCGGAAATCATACTGAAGTTACCCGAGATGACACTAAATTCATTGCGTCGAAGGCGACCAAACGCCGCCACTAGAAAAAAGAAAGTAACTACTATATAGAAAGCGACGGCGCCGAACATCGACCCGAAGCGAGTGGTGCACGCCAGAAATAGAAAGTTTCTTTCAAAGGCCCGGTGAGCCCGCTCCCTTAACAAATAAACAAACGGCTGGAAGAGGAAAGTGAGAGCAATCCGTGCCGCCGACTGAACCAGTTCCTGGTCGAACCCTGCCAGTTCGTATAAGCCGTAAACGTGTTACCGAAACACTTGTTGTCGCTGACCGCGACCTTATCGCTCGCCACCCATTATTACAATAGTCATTATAAATCTCAAATTATGTCTTACTTTACGACAATTTTTCCGTACTAATTATTTCAACTATTAATTAATTGGATCATAATGTCGTAATCACCAAACCTTTGACCTATTTAGCTTAATAGGTATTAGATGCGTATTATATTTGTTTCACACATTGGAACACAACGTTAAAAAATAAGGCGATATTTTAATAACAAAGACCAACGCTCGCTGATTACGGAGATAGGTTTATTGACTTCACTTTATAAGTGGAGACACTTTCTACGTCTAGAGCTACATAGAACATGCAATGTATACATCGTATTTTAGTACAAATTTCAAGGCAGAGTTTTTGTGAATTTCCAATAAATAATGTTAGGAAGATTAAAAAAGAACTACTGTCAAAATAAACGTACGTTGTCTGTAGACATTACATAAATATTCATCATAATTAATTATTCTTGGATATCGGGAAAAAATGAAAATTGTGGTGAAATCTCATGTCGTGGAATAATGTTATGAATAGTAATTAAAAACTAAAGTGTCAAACACGCGATCTGGCTCCACGACCGAGCTCGCTGACAGTCGTAATAAAATACATTTCATTATCCATATCTCTGATTAATAATCACGGTATTAACTTAAACTTATCTTAAGTGATAAGTGTCTCGGCAAGTTTGCGCGTGACGCAGGAGAGATGGTCGGTTCCTAAAGTCTTAAATTAAATATTTGACAGATAATTATATTAATAGGAAAACGGTGTTAGATGACAAAGAAACATTATAACAGGCACATTATCTAAAGATTTGTTTTATTTACTCCGTTAGAACAAATGTTAAATACAATTAATTGTTTATGTTGGTGTTGATTGATTGTTGTTTGGTTATTCCTAATCATGTACTTCTGTATGTATAACGAGTTGATGACAAACGTGTGAGTGATGTTGGTGGCGCAAGGTCACGTGTGCCGTTCAATGTTTGGTATACACACCCGCCTTGTAACACAACTCAGGATGTTTAACGTTGTAATCTTTGAAACGCCCATAAAACTTATCGTGAATTACGTACACAGGTTTCTATAACCGTTTACTGTTTTGTTGCAGAGTTTGACGGCACCACGGTGCTGTGCCGCGTGTGCGGCGATAAAGCTAGTGGTTTTCATTATGGCGTCCATTCCTGCGAAGGTTGCAAGGTAACTATACAATGTCTGTTTACTTTCTTGAAATGCTCAGCAGCACCGTTATAATTTTACCCACTACCACCGCCACTGAATCGTTTAAACAGCCAGAACAGGAAATGGCTAGATCACGTCTTGAAGTTAATGGCGCCTAATTGAGTCACGCATACGGGTAGTCTCAATATCTGAAGCAGGAAGTATATACGTGCGGGTGACAAGCTGGCGGCTAGCGTTCCTCAGCCTCTGATGCAAACCGTTGTCTTGCAATAGTCGCGACAGGTGCCAGTTAGTCCACCAAACAACAAGGTCGCGACACGCGGAACACATTCTCTATGCATTCGTCACAAAAACCAGATGACCTTATTATTTACTTGCAAAATGTTTATTTGATTTATAAAGACGTCGCCGCAACACTACCAATTGAACTAAATAGAAAAAGTCGTGTGAACTTGTTGTGTTACGAATGGTCTTGGGTCAACGGGTAGGTACCTGCTGCCCTCGGCGCGCGACGCGACGGTCTGACCCTTACGCCCTAATTCTATATGTTTTATTTTTAATACCTGTCCCGGCACAATCACACACACGGGAACCGGCTCACGAATTTTTAGCTTTTGATAATATCAAACTTGTACTAGTTATGCTTCCAAATGATTAGACACAAGGATATTTTAAAATGAGGACACATTACACCTTATTATTTATCCTACGTATAGGTACGTACAAATTACATTTTTTTATGGAATACAGGGCAAATGAGCAGACGTATCGCCTGATGGTATGCGATTACCGCCGCCCATGGACACCCGTAACACCAGAGGCGTCACAAGTGCGTTGCCGGCCTTAGGGGATGGGGAGGGTTGGATTATAGGTCTCCTATATCCTCACTCACTCGGTGAAACACAGCGCAGGCAGGTTTCACATATCCGTATTCGTACTTTCCTCTCTTCGTAATTTTTATGCAGGTCCGATGACTGCTACTACGTACCAGTCCTTCAATGGGAACACTTGAGACGGATCGGGACATCCTTGTTAAAGAGCTATATGCCTTGTAAAGTTCCATTTAACTATGATAAAACAGAAGGATACATACAACATTTAATATAGGCGCCATAAATATAATAATTTGTGTATAAGTATTTGCTCGAAAGCTTTTCTATTGCTGTAAGTACAAAATTTAAAAAGAAGAGAGAAAGTCGGATAATAATAGTTATAAACCTTCTTACTGCATAAGCACACGTTCATACTGTATTTTATTAAAAAGTTGGGGTATTAAGTGAAACGTCATTGTCAAGTACTAACTCTAAAGGTTAGTGAAAGTAGTCAATTACGTGGCGGGTGAATGTTCAAGAGCATTTGAACTCCACATTAATTACTTCCTCATAGTATGTATACATAAAATATTTTATTTATAACAATGAGTGATTTCCTTCATGAAATTTATCTCTTAAACTTAATTTAAGATGTAAGAAATGTGCAAGAAGTGGGTAGAATAGACACTTGGAATATGAAAGTGAGGAAGTGCAAGTGAACCTAGTCTAAACTGGTTAGTTCGCTACAAGAGCAGATCTTTGAGGCCGTACGTCAGGTGCAATTAAAGGATTAAGATATGTCAGTTAGTTGTATTCTCCCCGTAATTTCTACCGGGTTATGTCACTTCCGGAATTCACAAAATATGTAATTGTAAAATTTATAGTGTAAATTCTTTACAATTAGTACTGATTGAAGAAACGATAGCGAAAACCAATTTGCAAGTTGCAACGCTAACATGGAATTAAAGATACCATAAAACGTATATTTGGTCATTCGAAAGCATGAATAGGTAAAAAATACTCTTCATTTTGATCGTACAAAACGCAAACTAGCGGTGTAAATAGGAAACTTTTGAAATAGTTCAGCTACTCGCCGCTAGGTGTCGCAACACGAATTGCGCAAGTGCTGCCGCTACCACGCGACGTGGCTACGGGCGAGAACCAACTTGAATGAATGACGAGTGAGCGTGTATTTTTTATAACGATGTATGATGCGCGACCGTACTCAACGAAGTCAATGAACTCAAAATTCTAGAATTTTAAATCTAATTATATTAACTTACCTATTTAATATGTCAAGACTCTTTTAGATATAAACATTTCATATGTTATTATGATTAAATAAATAGGTTTCGCTGGATGAATAACCGGGTATTTCCTCTAGGAAAAAATAAATAAACAACCAAGAGATAACGTACGTTAATGCTTTTTTACAATTCAATTAATTATATTTTATAAACTGCTTTTACTGTACCTACATACTCGTTATTACTATTTAAGAATAAGGTCAATTATATCCATTAAAAGCATCGTTGCTACGTGAACGAAGAGCTCACCGACTTCTTTGTTCTCGGCTGTGGCCGACATAATTTCCGTGCGTTGTGGGTCGCTTATTTTTTCGGCACCAATTCTGTGGTGTAGGGCGAGCGGGCAACGACCTCGATAGCTAGCTTCGTGCGCCCGGCGCCGCACACATTCGCACCGCCTCCTCGCCGTAAACAACTTTTACGGGCATCGAATGTACGCGCTACGTGAACGTAACCCACATTATTTTTGAACTGTCAGCTCAAAAGTTCGTTGATCCCCGAGCGGTAATATTATTTATTGAGAACATCGCGCGCTGACTGTTGCGTTCACGTTTATGATTTCCTGTTCAACGGATTATGTATATAATCCGAACTTGACTCCATTTGGGAAAAGTAAAAAATCATACATTATTATTTTAAATGATATTTATTAATAACTAAATAAAGCTCTAATAAAACTCTCACATTTCTATTAATTACTATTTCACTGCATTTTATATTTTTTATTAATATTTACTGAGACCTTACTAAAATTTAAATTTTACAAAAATTTTAATGAATGACTTCTAAGTCTGGCAATATTTTATGCTTGTTGCTGTCTAGTTAATTATGTATATTCGTGAGGCCCTAGATTCAATAATAAGAATTGTCTTTTCTCACTAAAATCACGCTCACAAAATCGGTCGTTGATTAAAAAAACAATAATATAATCAATATATCTTTATTAAGATATAAATACCTACTTACTTAAAAGTTTCGTTATCTTAAAATTAACATAAAGAAGCATGTATCGATAATATCAGTTTTCCTGAGGAGTATGACTCATATTGGCAACGGATTGCCAAAACAATAATTTAATACGAGCGCGTTGCTTAATGGGACAAGTGAGTCGGCTATCGGAGTTACGTTAGTTACTAAGAATAAAAGTGCGATAGGCGAACGGGAAATGAATCACAATGACCTGAGTCAGCGTCGTGTTATCATGTAAACATCTGCGGACCGGCAGGCACGTAAAGCTAACAGGAGAACAGTACAGCTAAGCGTTTACTCAACTATTATTACTATTGTCTTTTAGTTTTATATCTAAAACATCACAGTTTTTAAAGGACTCTTGTTCTCGACAAGAAAGGTGCAAGTCAAATTCATGTTGTTGTGGTTTACCTAACAAGTCATAGCTGTTTATTTGATAAGAAACTGCAAGCTTTAGTTATCGTCAAACAGGGTATTAGAACTGATCAATAAAACCTTACACTTATATATACTTTGGATTTACTATTTAAATGCATTTTTTTTAAAGACGACTCCCGCATTTGAGTATACATTCCTGTGTCACGGGAATTTTTACAAACATACTTGAAACGGACACAAAGTACACCCAGACTTAGAACAACAATTTATAGATCACACAAAGTATTGTCCCATGTAGGATTTCAACCCACAACACTTGGCGCAGTAGGAAGCGGTGTGGCGACCACTGAAACCACTAGGCCAACCGTGTAGTCAAAATTAACATACATATGAAGTGGCCTAGTATAAGTTTTAGATTCTGTTAATAATAATGTCATTTCAAGTACAAAACTCACAAATACTTATTATTTTTTCATCATGAAGATGTGCAGTTTGGTACACAAACGTCTCCGAGGTTTTGATCATCACAATAAGATGTGACCCTTAATATGTTACTCTTTGTAAGAAAAGAAATAGGATTTAAGTTTTTGAATACTATTCTATAATGTATTTGGATCCTAAATCTGTTCGTTCCACAAAATAGAATGAAAAGTATGGAAGAAAAGCACTCTGTGTGTTCTTACACTTTATCTCAAGGCACCGGTGAGCTTCCTCACAAACATAGTGAAGCAATGCGTCAGCATATTTTTAAGTTGAGCCAATGTTAGCGGAGTCGTTGTCCGCTGCACCGTTACTCGTCGTCACCGCTCGCACCACCGCGCGGGCCTCCCTCGCCAACCTCTTTGTCACTAACATTATTGAACTACAAGTTACACTACAACTGTACTAATATTAATGCATTCATTAGACATTTAAATTACTCAACAGTCAACACACTATCCACAAATATGTTTTATACACGTAAACGGTTTGAAAATAATTTGGGTAAATAATATAATCGATAGTCGTTTCCGATTATATTTTTCTAAAATGTATGAAGAAATTGAGTGTATTTGTATGATTCAATAAATTGATAAATTATATGCAAAGATTTGAATGATGCAAGTTTCTTAAAGCTTATATATACATATATGGAGCTATATTTTAAGTCTTCGAAAAACATTGCCGTTTCTTTTTAATACGCGTTTAATGCTAGGATTCGAGCCACATCATATTAAAAAGTTTTCTGACACTCAGTACACACATACTTAACGTCTAAACTGTTTATTTTCATAATCATTGTCTAATTGTGGAAAATAGAAATTTTCATTAAATCTAAACGACCCGCAACGTTCTCATAACTGTCTAACATACGAGTAACGTAATTCGATGTCGTTTAATTTCTATTTGTTGGATAAGCAATCGACGTCTACTCCGCTTTTTAAAATAGAATAATTTAATATATAACTCCAAAGAAGTATTCTCTTTCTTTGGAGTTAATGTGTCCGAGTGATATCATTCTAATATAATAACTGTCAATACCTAAAACAAATTGAGTCATCACATTATCAAAATGACCTAAAATAACAATATTGTGGAATGTAATAAGTGTCCAATATAAATAGTACTAGCATTCATATTCATAAACGAGTTACCGTGTTAATTATATTTTTAGAGGGTCATTCACACACGTAGATTATTTAATTTAATTCATAAGCGTTCACTGAAATATCGATGCACATGAATAATGCCTAACATAGCATAACAATATCTATGTCGATAACCGTGTCGCGGGTTTTGTTTACGAACTAATAGAAATAGGTAAAGTTGTTACACGGTCTATTAGGTTACAAACTGCTAGAGAAATTTCATACAAATCTCTTAGTGTAAGTGCGGTGAGACGAACGAATAAGGTTTTGTTTTCGCGGCAGCAGGTCAATGACCGTGCGGCCGGTCACTGCCCGAGCTGCGACCAATTATGGGCCACTCGCACAGCGCACAATGGATCGATGGCAGCGCGAAATTAGGCCACCGACCCGAACTCAACGCGACTTGCCCGTCGTTCGCTGCTGGTACGCTGCCGCAGCCTCCGCGTACTCCTCTACTCTCATTACAAAAACTAGTACATAGAATTGAGTTCTACGGTAGAACACAGTTTCTTTTAGTAGAACTTCTACCTAATGAAACTGTCACCTAAATGTTTTATTATCAATTACCAAAAAACTGTACTAAATTACTGCAAGTTAGTTTCAACAATAATTATGTCCATTCAATGCTTACTATTGCAAAATATATATTCGAATCTAAAACAGTTGTAAATCTATGTTTACACATTGTAAAATTGTTACAGTTATGTAAACAAAATAATTAAGAGCAAATTGACACGTATCGGATATTATATATCTATTTAGAATGTTTACTTAATGCAGCGCTTCATAATTGCTGTATGAACAATTACAAGAATTCACGAGTTGCATTGTTGTGTAATGATTATGATCCATTAATTAAATTGGATCAGTGCAGCCCCTAGGGGAGCGCGCGCGCATTGAGGTAGGCCGTGACGCATGTTTGACGTCACCGGGCGTAGAGCCGGTCGACGACCTGATCGGGCTGTAGCACTGATCCCGGGAGCGGGGGGCGTGCGGGGGAGCCTTCGCGGTTGTGCAATCGAGCGGTCGACGACCCGGGGTGAATGGCCGTGCGCCGCGACGCCACCGGGATGCGCCCGGCCTATATCCGGCGCACCGGTGCAGCGGCAGCGACGCATTCTAGAGCGGCGTGGACCGTTAGGAGCGCACGAGGGGGCCGGGGGCACTCTCACTTTCTCGGTTGGGTCGGCGGCCGGCAAGTAGGTCGCGCGGGTAACTGTGCGCCGCGCGACGCCGCGCCCGCACAGTCCGCTGTCGGCCGCCATCCACGTCGGTGCAGTGCGCGAAAGCCTTATTGCACGTACGAGTCGCGTCTCTGTTAACGAGGAGAGTGGTGGTGCTAGTGGGCAGTCAGTGGTAGTGAATGGTGCGTGATATGTCTTGCGGCACGAGCGCTGTTTCTGGCGCGGGTGCTGAATTGCGTGAGAGGCACTCGGTGCTGGTGAGCATGCTGGAGGCTCGCCGCGAGTCTAGCGACTCGGGTTGCTCCAGCGACGACGGCTCTGATGTCGAGCGCGACACTAACTGTCGCTGTGATCCGCAGGGTTTCTTCCGCCGATCCATACAACAGAAGATACAGTACAGACCCTGCACGAAAAATCAACAGTGCGCCATCCTTAGGATCAACAGAAATCGGTGCCAATATTGCCGATTGAAAAAATGCATCGCCGTGGGCATGAGCAGAGATGGTAAGATATTTGTGTTTTTTTCTTTAATTCATAATTATTTTTCAAAGTTTTATATTTTAATGAAAATTAATACCAACAAAAATTATTTACTAAATACACAACAACTAAAATAATTTTTGATGGTATTTGTGTCAGTTATTTTTTTATCTCGTAAATTGTCTCTTTAAAACAGTTTAAACAATTTTGCTATTAAAAATTATTGTAAATTATAAATATCGTAATATAAAAATATATATGTCATTTATTTGTTACAAATATAATAGAATTACATATGAGTGTTGCGCAGTGTCATGTCGGCACGCATACGATGGGTTGCAATATGCATACGCAATTAGCGCGGGAAGGTCGGGCGCGCGCACGTCTACACGCCAAGTGGGCCGACCACGAGCACGAGCACGCGTGCTGTTCGCATCACAGATCCTATTTCGCACAGTCGTCGCGCAGGGCAAGCGGGGTGTGAGGAGTAGAGCGCGGGGCCTTAGGCACTTGGAGGGGAGTACGGCCCGCCGTGGGAGGTCGGTTATGCAAGTGCGGGTGAGCGCACGCTAAGCGGGTCGACGCCCGCGCTGTACAGCGTAGCCCCGCTCCGCTCGTTGCGACACTCGGTCGCAGCACCACCGCTGTCAACCGCCTGCTAAGCGCTCAGCCGCGCGGTGAAAGCAGAGAAAGGCACTGTAATTTCGTAAGCGCGAGAGTGAAATTTGTATTTTCACTTTCGTAATGTAGTTCGATGACCTCGCGTAGTTTCCCCAGGTGTGTGATGACATATGATTATAACATCAATGCAACACACTTATTTACTACTACCAGGAGTTTATGTTTTATGCTTCACTAAAGGCAATGGTTCTCTTACAGTCTGAATTAAATAAACAAATTTGGGAATGTTTATGAGTTATTACGATACTTAAATGAAAATATTCGATTAGGAAACAAGACACTACCGAACCATTTTAAATTAGTTGTTTAACGTTAAAACTAACAAACTTGACAGTTTATAATTTTTAAACATAACTGCTGTACACAAACCATTTTAAAAATTTTAATAGCTTACAAATATTTAGTAAACCTACTGTTCTGATTTGAATGTAGTTCTGCTACTCGTAGACAGATGGCGCGCATTCGCAGTATTTATCGACACTAGCGCCAATATTTGATATTAGAAACTACAATCATTTGTTAAATTAAAAACCAGCTTTAAAAAGTTGGATGAAGTTAAAAAGTATCCAATACATCATAGATATTAAAAAAACTGTCTTATTGAAATATATTATAACTACATATATTGAAATATATTATATTGTAATAATTTAATACATAGATAATAAGAATTGTTGTTATTTAATATTGAATAAACTCTGTCTATTTGGCTCATGTACATTTCCATTGCTATTTTAATGATTTAAAAGTATTTCATAGAAGTCACATTAATTTTAAAAATATAATAGTGTAGTCAGCTCTGAGAACCATATTTTGTAGAAATTGTTATTGTTTTGTAATTTTACTTAAATCGTTCGATTCGCATGATTTACTAAAAGAAGAATTTCGTAGCACGGAAAACTAAATTGGTCATTTACCGTAAAACATATAATTCTATTAATAGGCATCATAAACACCTTTAAAATATATCGTTAGTTTTCGAACTTTTGTTAAGCACTTACAAATTTGGAAAGAGACCGTAATATTCCCATGTCACGTCAGATCGGCAAAGCTCGAACGGTAGGTGGCGCAAGCACCGGAGCGGGGTTACCGAGGCTAGTGGGGGGGAGGTAGAGCGCGAGTTTATTGACGGCGCCCCCTCCCGCGCGCTTCTTCAGTCCCCGCGTCAAGTTCAAGGTTGGCGCGGCGCGCGCCGCGGCGCAGTGCGAGGGAGTCCGGCCCGCGCACCGGTCGTCAGCCCTCATTGCTATCGCTATGATATTAAGTCGCTCGGCAGTTTGGTACGAGAACGCGAGACTTGCTCACGGTGACTGCTCCAGTGTTACCCGCTGATCAGATCGCGGTGTGCTGAGCTTACACTAGCATTGGATTGTTACTGCTACGATTGGATTACAGTGAATGTGCAAATTATTTAAATATTATTCGTGTGATATGTGACACTTTACTAAGTGGATAAATTTAAAATTTAGTCATAAACTTAACATAAAGTTACCAACCTATATAAATTATCTGTGGCCATAGGCTGTGAACTAGTTACTAGTGATAAACTGTAATGGTATCAGACATGGGAGAAGATTTACCAATCCTCAAAGGAATCCTCAACGGTGTTGTGAAATATCACAATGCACGTATGTATCTTTTTTTAAATATTGTATTGATTATTGTTTTAACTTATTTATTTGGATATATATAAATATATATTTATGTATGATCTAAATATTGTAAATCTTCAATTCAGGATCATACACCACATTTAATAAATATTCGTAGCTTAGCTCTACGAAACCGTAGCAGTCAAATATGCTTGATAAATTCAATATTTACTGTGTTAACTTTATCAACTACGGTACTAGTTTACATATATACCCTTAAAAAAATTATATATTATAGTATAGAAATTTTTAGTTCGACATCCTTGGTTGCGAAGGGACTTAAACATGCCTTAGTAAAAACAATCAATTTTTATTTTAAATACAACAATTAATGGAATGTATAAATTAATGACATCATATACATAATGTAGCCATATTTTTAACATAGGTAAAAAATATCTTTTTATTTATTTTTAATAAATTTTAGAAAGAAGAGTATCTACGAGTATAATACTCTTAATTCTAATATTAATTCGAAGCGCTCTGGGTCTCACATATTTGATTATAATAAAAACAAATTTAATGACTCCAAATATATTTATAATCATAAACTACTGAAATATATACCCATTCAACCGTATACAACACAAAGGATATCATTACAAAAAAGATTTGACGGTCGTGAACAATGGGATCGTGCATCTGTTGCGGCCCACATTGCGCAGCGAAAGTCAGGAGAAATGGCGAGAGGGCGCTCTCCGCTTTCGTTTTCAACAGCGCGGCGTGCGCGCAAACACTTTCACCGAGCCGCACGTATGAACGCCGCAAGCGCCAAGCACGCCTCCGGCGTATACTACATTTTGGTTCACGGCATGCCTAGCGCGAGAAAGTTGTAACACTTTTTAGCGTGACCTCGCACTTCGCGCTTTGTCACTCGTCATTCGAACTAGTTCACTTAACCGCTTGGTATTCAGTGGACGTGGACAATTTTATAAAGACTCACGGCACCAGACAAGGGTGGGTCGAGCGATGCGTCGGCCGATGAACTCTACCCTCTCGCCGTCAGCTGCGCGTGCACATGGCCAGTCATGCAAACGCGCGCACTTAGCGACAGCTGCAACCCGCCGTATGTTTGTTTAGTCACGACCTTGCGCAACATTCCCGTTGTTAGTTACCTTCATAGCGTGTCCGTTTTATAATTCCAGCTCCGGAGGTCAATCTTGCGTTTTGCACATGTATTAAACATTGTCTCTTTTTGTTGCAGCCGTGCGATTCGGACGTGTTCCCAAGCGCGAAAAAGCGCGCATCTTAGCAGCAATGCAACAATCATCTACGTCGCGAGCAAACGAGCAAGCAGCGGCAGCAGAATTGGATGATGCCCCACGGTTACTATCGAGAGTGGTCCGTGCTCACCTCGATACTTGCGAGTTTACGCGGGAGCGAGTTGCTGCCATGCGTGCTCGTGCTCGCGACTGTCCCACCTACTCACAACCTACTCTGGTACGTATTCTTTACCATTTGTTCCTTATAAGAAATTTAAAAGTATAATTTTAGTGTTTTTTTAAGTTTATAACGAAAATTAACATGTTTTTTCTTTTGTTATAGGCTTGCCCTCTAAATCCGGCGCCAGAGCTACAGTCTGAGAAAGAATTTTCTCAGCGATTTGCGCACGTGATTCGTGGTGTAATAGACTTTGCTGGACTTATCCCCGGCTTCCAGCTGTTAACACAAGACGACAAATTCACGTTGCTCAAAAGTGGACTATTTGATGCGTTATTTGTGCGGTTAATCTGTATGTTTGACGCGCCACTCAATAGTATAATTTGCCTCAACGGCCAAGTCATGAAACGGGACTCTATCCAAAGTGGCGCCAATGCGAGGTTCCTTGTTGATTCAACATTTAAATTTGCGGAACGTATGAATTCTATGAACTTAACTGATGCAGAAATCGGCCTTTTCTGCGCAATAGTGCTCATCACGCCAGACAGGCCAGGACTCCGTAATATAGAGCTGGTGGAAAGAATGCACGCCCGGCTCAAGGGCTGTCTACAAACGGTGATCGCGCAAAACAGGTCTGACCGACCAGGCTTCCTTAGGGAATTAATGGATACACTTCCAGATTTACGCACCCTAAGCACACTTCATACAGAAAAGTTAGTAGTTTTCCGTACTGAGCATAAAGAATTACTAAGGCAGCAAATGTGGAATGATGAAGAAGGTGTTTCATGGGTAGATTCTGGCGCAGATGAGTCAGCGCGTAGTCCTATCGGATCAGTGTCGAGCAGCGAGTCAGGCGAAGCTCTTGGCGATTGCGGAACACCCCTACTAGCTGCTACCCTTGCTGGCCGTCGGCGTCTGGACTCACGAGGCTCTGTTGACGAGGAAGCTCTCGGCGTGGCGCATCTGGCACACAACGGACTCACCGTCACACCAGTCCGCCCGCCTCCGCGCTACCGAAAACTAGACTCACCTACAGACTCCGGTATTGAGTCAGGAAATGAAAAGCATGAAAGAATAGTTGGTCCCGGCTCAGGTTGTTCGAGTCCGCGATCCTCTCTGGAAGAGCACACAGATGACAGGCGGCCGCCTGCGTCGGCTGACGATATGCCCGTGCTGAAACGCGTGCTAGAAGCACCTCCATTGTACCATACTACGTCGTTAATGGATGAAGCGTACAAACCTCATAAGAAATTCCGTGCGATGAGACGCGACACGGGCGAAGCTGAAGCGCGGCCAGCGCGACCGACGCAATCTGCGATGCCACAACATCCGCATCCCGCCAGCCCTGCGCACCCCGCACATTCGCCCCGTCCGCTACGCGCTTCGCTTTCCTCCACGCACTCCGTGCTTGCTAAGAGCCTGATGGAAGGCCCACGCATGACGCCCGAGCAGCTGAAGAGGACAGACATAATTCAGCAGTACATGCGGCGCGGCGAGGCCGGCGAAGGCTGCCCCATGCGCACGGGCGGGCTCCTGTCGTGCTACCGCGGCGCGTCGCCCGCGCCGGCGCCCGTCATGGCGCTGCAGGTGGACGTGTCGGACGCAGACGCGCCGCTCAACCTCTCCAAGAAGTCGCCTTCGCCGCCGCGCTCTTTCATGCCGCAAATGTTAGAGGCGTGAGACAGGCCCGCGGAGCCGCTCGTCTCCGCCACCCCACCCCGACCTACTTTAAATTAAATAAACTAGATAATAGTAATCGTTCACAGATCGTTTTAATATATTATATGTGATAATTTGATTAGGACGCGTAAATGCGTGGCCGGCGCTTGAAGAGGAGAGCGCAATAGACTGAAAAATAATTTAAGACTATATAAGTGTAATTTATAAATGCAATGCAGCGCCGGTCGCGGTGTGTTTGTGTGTGTATTGTATGTGCGTATGTGAGCGTGCTCAGTCATTTGTTTGTTAATATAATGACAGGTTGTCGACTAAAATAAAAGAATCTTGTAAAAATTACTCTCTATTTTATTCCACAATCCCGACACAGCTGAAATATGCATACATAATATATACAATCACAATATAAAATCATGGTGTACTGCCAGCAACGAAACTAGCCTAACATTATCTTATTAACAAACTGTGCTTAAAATTCAAGATTGAATTACATATAAAGTAACAAATATTAATTGCTGACAGATTTGTTTTCGGTACCCTAAACGGGTATGTGTTAAGTAATTTTCGTTTCTGTAATTAATACTGTGAGGTTTGTGAAACACGGTAACATCATAAATAGTCAAATATAATAATCAGACATAGCAGAAACCTACCACAGTTGAATGACATATAAAGAAAGAAATTAATGACTTTCTACAAAGACGACGGAGATCACAACTTCAGCCGCTGTTTCTACTTCTACAATTTCATCAGGTACTCTGTCCATTATTTAATCTTAAAAATACAGGAATGCTTCTCTTATATTGTAGCATAGCTATATTTCAACTTTCGAACATTGTTTTTATCGTGATCATTTTTCTAATGATAAAAACAACAATTCCGTATGTTGGTTTGAAGGATCTACTGCTCAGCTAAAGCTATAACGTAACATCCGCATAAAAGTGCTACACTATCAACTATACCAAAATGCCAGGGTGCTAGACTCAGGCTTGACAAAGGTCATAAGAAGACAAGGGCACGGTGCGGTCGACGACCCGACAATACCGTACCGAGCTCAACACCGCTTCCGCTTCCACGTCTGATGATGACCTCTGAAACGTTCCGTGTTCTTCAAGGCACATCTATCGTAAATCAACTGTAGTGCCATACATTTTTAAACTATTTCTTGGTAATAAAAATATTCGTTCAAGGTACTTCTGACTGTCGGCTAGGTTTGTTTCATTACTCGCGGAAGTTTTACTATCAAGTAATGAAGCGTAATTTCATGGACAATATTATTTGTTTATTAATATTGGTTTAATAATTCTACTTCATTTTCATAACACGAAGGAAATTCCTGTTCCTTGTGAGCAAATGAAGTGTTTAGAAATACTGAAACATAAATTGACTATGATAATCACACTTTCTGTGGCCATTTAAATAAAAAAGTATATCATGTATATATGATGTAAAGTGTATCATGTATACTTGTTCTATGTCCAGGCCATACAGGCTATCCTAGGCCTATGTCCAGGAGTGGACATCTTTTACCTGAGATGATAATGATGATGATTATGCTTGTCAAATATACGAATACAGATATATTTGAAACAACAGTCTCTATTTGAACAACAGAGATGGAGTTTTTATATTATATTTGAACATGAATATATTCCTAATCGCCTCTTTTTAGTAATAAGCTTTGTAAGACTGTTGATGATGATAATTTGCGTATTATAACTTCATTAATATAATATTAGTTAAACTGACTATCAAACGGGTACTTTGGTAATAAAAATCACAGATAATGCACAACCTTGAGCTTGGAAGCAGATTCTGAAGGAACGCAGCATTATAAAACTCTGGTGTATTCGATGGGCGATGGTTTTCGAATCTAAACTATTGTAGGCGAGTCTAAGGTTCTCTCCTATTAGAATAGGTGTGCCCTAAAGCGTGGGACTAGAAATTATGTTCAAACCTTGAGAAAGCAAAGCGCCCACGATCCTAGTTATAGGGCCAGATCCTAAATAGCCCAATGGAAAGGATAACAAGCGGGACCAGGAGTATAATAGCGGCAAGATTCATCATGGAGAGGAGGGACATGGCAAACTCTCCTGTACGTTAGCAACGGTGCTCATCGGATACTAGCTATAATTACGTATATACGCAATTATAGCTAGTATCCGATGAGCATCGTTTATGTTTACCTCGTAGACCTCTGCCTATAGAAGTCTTTCCACAGTTGTCTTTTTAAAATATCACAAGAAAAACAACGTGGATAGTATCATAGTCGAGTGAGAGGGAGGCTTCTCACAGCAATATCTAATGCAGTGAGTATTGTAGTGCCTAGGCCACTGGCTAGGCATTACCTATCCTGTGTTATGGGTAATTTTAAAAACATACATGAATCGGACACAAGGAACACCTAGACTCAAATAAACAATTACCCGCATGGAACACACCAAGTGTTATCGCATGTGTGAACACACTACTGCAAAAACTTTTACGCCATTCGTGCAGTCGGTTAAGTGTGCGAATAGGTAGGATTCCGTCCCATTGTTTTCCCGAGGAGATAATGCTCCAAGAGCAGCGGCACATTAACGGGCTATTGCCACAAGCAGACTGCCTTCCCATTGTAAATGCTCTAGCTTATGTCCCATGGAAAAGTAGGGCTTGTTATGGTTGTGGTACGTATTCCGCGCGTGTTTCTCTAATCTGGAGTGACTACACCAATGGCGTAGTGGTTTAGGGCGGTCACCTTATCGCTTCCTATTCCAATGAATGTTGTGAGCTCAATCCCACCTGGGACAACATTGTTTGTTTGATCCAAAAGTATTGTCTTGAGTCAGGGTGATTTTGTGTCCGCTTCATTTTGTCTATGTAAGGTTCCTCTCGACACAGGATACATTATTAATGGGGAAGTCGAAAAAAGAGAGTTAATACTCAACGGTGTGATTGGCTTCTGATCAAATAGTCTAAGCGATAAGGATTTTAATAGCTCTCTTATTCTGATGTTCCGGGTCTCTTACAATGGACGCAACGTCATGTGCTTTTAGTCGGTTCGAATCCTTTACCAAGTTCAGGTAAGATGACCCGTGGCAAATATTAACAAAAGTAAAAGTATCTCGAGCAGATCAACAGCCCTTAACAGTCCACTGCTGGAGATAGACCTCTAATTAGATGGCAGGGTTTGGCCTACTATACCACGCTGGCCAAACGGGTTGTTATAAGGTCTGTTCTAAGTTTTCCTTCTCTTTGCAGGGATATTGATTTACGTAGGTTGCTCTCTAGGTCACTTAGAACCCCCATGGAATGAAAAGGAAAGGCGACATTCCGTATTGTTGATTCATCACTACACACAATCAGACCCGAGCAGATCGATATCACGTAAACTTAGCTCGATTTGGCCATGATGTTCTCCTAACCGATTACGGTCACGGTGGCCAGTCTCGACGGAGACCAGACACTTACGCAGGAGATATTAGAGTGCAGAAGTGTGTGCGCTAACACAGGTGCACTCTCTGTTCCCTCATTCTCATAATCCGATGAGACGGTTAACCGACACGATCAGGGAGAGATCAGGCGCAGGACCGACAGTTTTACGTGCTGTCCTAGGCACGGGGGTTCAGATCCCAAACTCCAAACTCCGAGCTGGTATTAAGTATTTATATAATCACTACATACAATATATACAAAAACTCAAAAACTCTTTTGGCCCGACCTATGATTTGAACCCGAGACCTCTTGTTTGGCTGCCGCATACATCAACCGCTAGACCAACGAGGCAAACGTTTTTTGGGCATATGAGTACCTAGAAACCTAATGATTTAAAACGGGATAAGATAATATTGTGTCTAAACATTGCACTCATTAGGAATATCAGTAGCATTTATTTAGAAGGTAAACAAATATTATAAATACGAAAATAGCCCTACAAGTACTTCGTCATTAGTAACGTCAGAACTCCATTTAATGGGTTTAAATATAGACACCAACCATTACAGGCTCTAATATTACGCAACTATACGATACTTGGTTTTTCGGTAAAACAGTAAAAAATTCTTGAAAATATTAAAAATTAACAGACATTAATATACTAATGTTGATAATCAAATGTTATTTAGTTTTTAAAATACTACTGAACACGGCAATAAAAATTAGTGGTTATGGTATCGATTTCGAGAGACCATATTAAAAATAAAAAAAACAAGTCACTATACAAACGTTAACTTGCGATTGTTGTCACTTAATTAAAAATTAGAAAAAAAGCATCAATAAACACGAGAGTGGCGAAATTATCGAAATATTTTCATAAAGAACCCCATATTTTTTTACAGTTTAATATTTTCTTTTATTTATCACTCAATCCTTAATATGAATTAAAAAAAAACTTTTAAGTTTACTTTGTTTATGAAGTTTATTTAATCAGTTTTAATTAGTTCAAATTCAGTTTTGTCATCGGTCCTCGATATGCCTACTAAGTTTAAATGAAATCTGACTGTTTGAAGTGTGTCAAAATCAAGTTCAAAGAAGTCGGTTACATATAAACAAACATACAGGTGAAGCTAATAAACTGCGTGTTAAAAGATTTCTTAAGATATTTTTAGGTAAATCGGGCGAGCACAGGAAAAAACAAAGGTTTTGTTTTAGAGGTAATACAGACAAAATAATATCTTCTTCATTTTTGATGAAATGGCAACCAGCTAGTCAGCTATTTCTGTCAATGTCAAGTGTTTAAAGTCTTCAAGTCTAAAGTCTTTCCCTTCCTTTCTTTTTATTATTGCTCTTTATATATTTCTAAAATAGGAAATGGCGTAGTTAGCTGGGATGATTGATGTTATTGACCGGTCGCCTTGGGCGCATGACATTTGGCGCGAGTGCACCGGCGCAATGCGCTGCGGCGCCGGCCATGCACTTGACTCTAGCGATGTCGATGCAACGTCCGCTCGTTCTCTGCCACGCGTAACCCCGGCCTTCCCCCATCCCACAACATCTCTGGCTCACCCACCTTTTATATATCCATATAATTATGTTATCCCCTTCTTCCGAGAAAGTTACTGCAACTAAAAATTCAATACAGGTGTGGCCTGTAAAGTAACTACTGTAAAACTTTAATTCAATTATCGTTTAAGAATTATATGTATTGACACAATATGTAATAGTTTAATGTTCAATAAGTACCATTATTGTTAGATTCTGATATCATGAAGAGCTTTTGCATTACCATAGAATTCGCTTCCGTACACTGAGTGGATTTCTACTATTTTAACTCAATTTTATTTTATTGTTAAGCTAATTTTTATTGCTTAAATTAGTGTCTAGTTTTATATTTTATCTTAAACATAATTCTTGTCAGAATTGCATGAATTCTATGGAACAAAACATTTACTGTACCAATATTTAAGCATAAAACATTTCTGGTTATCTTAATGCCTATAATCCTTGAAAATATTGTCAATTATGTCATTGTTATATTGAATATACAAATAAATACGTTGTTCCTAGTGACATTGTTATACAGAATATCTTCATTGTGCTGTTAATAGTCAATGTCACAGACCTTCAGGCGGTACACGGAAAGCCCCGAATATGGCTCCCTCGACCTTGTGGAGCAAGGTCGATCCCGGGCCGGGCCTCGGTACTTGCGGAAACAGGACACTTCTGTTATTTATTATCATTCGACATAACAATATTATGTATGTATTTGTGTAGAATTTAGGGCTTGCCACGCAATGGTTGCCTAATAATCAGCAAAGTCAATCGATAACACAGATATAAATATACATATTAGACGGAGTACCTACTTGGAACACTCGATTAGTCAGAACTTATTGAATTTGCCTGTCACCTGTCATATTATTTGAAAGCCTTCCTCGAAATAATTGTGACAGCAAACTGAAAAGTTATTATTGATACTTCCGTGTTTGTTACACGAGCACTTGCAATGATCTGAAGGTAGATATTAAATTTTGCACGAGGTACGGAGCGTGGGCGACCAGGAGATAGGGACCGTGGGGTGAGCGTGGGCGTGCGGCGGTGGTACCAGGGGTTTTGGGGTGGCGAGGGAGCTGCGGGGTGGATTGAGGGGCGCGCGGCGCGGACGTTCTGCTCCAAGGTCGCAGAGTCACAGCCGGGCAAGGTCGGCGTGCCCGCGCGTGCCCGACCGCCTCCCCGCGCCTGCACCCTTCACACCCGATATCACCCTAGATTTGCGTGGGACGTGACCTTTATCCACGTTCCGGAGAAATAATTGTATAAATACTTAATGCTTTTTTTCGGCTATATACGTAATACGTTGCATGTGGATTCTGATTGATAGGCACAAGAATCTTTAATAACTTCTACCGCCACTATTGCGACGAAAATGTATCAAATTAATATAAATAAGTAAGTATGATGTAGGAAACGATACATTTTACAAAAATCATTTTTCAAAGGTATATTTGTACAGGTGTTATCTTACAGGAAACAAGTGAATTTTACTGCGTTTGGTGTGTTTAGTATTTAAATGATATTTTCAGTTTCTTACGCTCGGAGTAGTGGACAAAAGCTTCTAAATCTGCATTCTACTTATGCTTTACATCAAACACAGAGTTGAGTAATTTTGACAGCTATGACATCAAAACAAGGTGTTTCAGTAAAATTATTCCTTTATTCACATATTAACATTATTTTTTTATATCAAGTAAATCGATCACATTTCCTGATAAAACTTTGTTAACGTATGTAGCAAGTCTCTACAGATTAACTTAGTAAAGTGGTGGGCGGCTTCAGAGAAGGGCAAAAGTCACATTGAGGGTGAGGAAGAGCGTAATATTTTCCACGTGTACGAAATAGTTTCATATTTAAAAACATTTTTATTTGACTTAAGATCTTTAAAGATTTGCATATTACGCGTGAATTATATACTAATGACGCACTTTTATTATATTTGAAGTTTATCTATCTATATATATCAAAAGTAATGTTTGTATGTAACTTCTTTACAGAATCGTAAAGTACGCATTTGATCACGTCATGATCTTCATTTGTTTGTGTATCTGTCAGAAATACTATATCTATTTACTTGAATAATATTTATAAATTTACAACTTAAACAATATATGCATAACTATATATTATAGTCATACTACAAGTTTGGGGTCACAAAGGGGTAAGTGTTATAATATGCTTCTCTCCCCGCCCCTCTCCACCCCGCCAAGTGCAAGTCAAATAATTATTTCCAGATTTAGCGACACACATAACGTAGAATATCTATAATTAGATTAAGCCCGATAAATTTACTATCATACTCCTGAATTGCCGGATTAAAAGCCCTAAGTGCTCTTTTAGCTCTTTAAATTGAGCATACATCTAATAAAGCTTAATCAAACCAAACGCATCATATTTTTGCGTAAGAAGTCACAAACCTAAATATTTGTGGATTTAATAATATCACGTATAGAGTACGTGTCCTAACTTTCACCCTCGGCCTTGGACATAAACTATAGAATAGTTTACATACAAAAATAAAAATTATAATTGAATTATTTCAAGGTGTCCTTTCCACGAAAATGTATTGTAGTCTAAATAGAAAGGTAATATTTTGTGTTTATGTTAATATACTCATACATCAATGTATATTAATATGTTAAGCAACTTGGTACTTCTTTTTCGAAAATTATGCGAACGGAGGATTGTGAAATTTGTCATACCCTCAGCATCATCGAAAGAGGTGTGGAGAAAGCTAAAAAAATAGTAATTATATACATATACTATGTATTCCAGCTACTGCTATGTATTATAAATATTTATAACATTACTTGTTAGACTACAATATAACTTAGACTTAGACTAAATATTACACTACAACAGTTACTGTCTCTTCGTTGTCACTATGTGGATCATCTCTCCATTACGCGTTGAGTGCTTTACATTAGGCTAATAAAGGTAAAGTATTATGATCATTATATCTTTCATCGTGTTAGTTATAATAATAATAATTTAATAATAAAATGTATTAGATATGAATGGAATAAAAAGAATAATAATGATTTTCGAATTACAGATTTACACGGAATTATTAATTCGAAAGACTAATACTACACAGGTCCTGGTTAAAATCTAGCTCGTAAAACTCTTCAAAACTCTAACGGATGTCAATTGTTTGTGGAATATTGGTATCTATGAGGTGGGAGAGTACTTATTCGCTTAAGTTTCTGTTTATCTCCAGAGCCTGTGTTGGCATATATTAACAATAGCCACTATTATTCCAAATATACACGAGATAGTGGTTTTAATGTGAGAATGAATTCTTTTATTCCAGTCGGGGATTTACTAAAATAATAAGTAGACTGAGGTCTAGGGCGGGGTCTAATTTAAAAAAAGTCACGTATAACACCATAACTTTACACAAAACAATGGTTTAATCTTAAAACGTAAAATAAACAGTTTCTCTAAATACAGAAAACCCTTAAGAATATCAGACTACAATAGAATGGGACAAGTCTTAAGAATGAGTCTTAATGTAGTCTAAATGTAATTCAATATCAAGATAACATGGACAATTTGAAATATCTTTACTTAGAGAAGTATAGACCAATTTAATAAAGGCTACAATATATTTCTGATAATTTCAATTATAATTTTTTTATAATGGAGTTTGTTGCTCGCTATTTCTTCTGCGTAAAAGTAGTATTTAAGGTACTTTAGCGAATCTATTTTCTGTACTTGCTATGTCTAAGCTTGCAATCATATCTCTTTAATTGAGATCCTATATGAAAAAAAAAGTAGATAGCGATTGTATTTTCAAATAAATAAGAAAACAGCAAAAAAATGTGCCAACAAATGAACTAATTGCGTAACACTTACATTGCCTGTTCTACAGGAAAAATACATAAATATAATTGAAAAGAATTATTTTCTAGAATTCACAAAACGAAACATAGTAAAATTCATTTGAATACTTTATTTATCATGAACTGCTTTTCTCCTTTCTTTTTTTTGGAAAGAAGTCGATTTTTGTTTTTCAAATTCTAATATCTATTTATTGATATTGCAACCAGTCAGAAACGAAAAAATTTGCCAACAGCCTACGAGTATATGTTACAAGTGTATAATTTAAACCCTTTACCTAATTAATAGAATTCTATTCGTATTAGTCATTCGTAACTATTAGACAAAATAAGTACATTTACAAAATCAGTATAAACATACTTAGTTTTACCATAAATATTGTTACAATATTGTAATTATTTTCACGGGAATTAACGTGATCACTTATTTAAAGGTATTATTTCTCCCCAGATAAAATCTTTTGCTTTTGGACAGGATTTCTTCGAATTCTTTTCCTTGCTGCTTTGATCGCGTTTTTCGTACGAACACTACGTAGAAGGCCAGATGTTTTTCTGTCACAAACAGAGGAGGTTTCATTGTACCTATCGATAGCCCGGTACACAAGCATTTGACTAATATCAAGCGTATGGAGGATTTTAAAAAATAGATTTGGATCCATACGTACTTTATGTAATGCGAACAGCGATTCGGTTTTCTTTATCACCCCAGATCATTTTATACCACAAAATATTTTACAATATAATGGCGCAAAAATAAGGAAACACAATGAAAATTGACTAGACGGTTGGCCTAGTGGTTTCAGTGGTCGCCACACCGCTCCCTACTGCGCCAAGTGGGTTCAAATCCTACATGGGACAATACTTTGTCTGATCCATAAATTGTTGTTCTAAGTCTGGGTGTATTTTGTGTCCGTTTCATGTATGTTTGTAAAGAACCTGACACGGGAATGTATATTCCTAATGCGGGAGTTGTCTTAAAAAAGAAAAAAAAATAATCGTATAAAAATAATAGATTCTAAATTCAAAAGTAATATTTTGTTTATTTTTAATTGTAACAGTATAAGTATTTATTGCCAGACTAAGTAATTATGAATGTTTATCATTTTCTCGAACTAATCTCACCAATATCGAGGTGACCTCAATATTTGTGTGACCCAAAAAGGAACAGCCTTTGTCTGGTCCTTAAAAGCCCACCCGAACCTAACGGCCTTCATGTTTAGGCATTTCAGACGGGAATGAGGTCATATGAACGCGATGGATTAAGGACAAGCAGAAAGTAAAATACGAGTAGGTTGATGTTTACGACTCACATGGCATTATTAGCTACTTCAATATCATCCTTACTCATATGTACTGTAAATGCGAAAATATCGTATCATAAAATTGAATATATGTAACACATATTTTCAGTTACGGTGGCTTTCGCTGTGTACGTGAAGTATTGAAGCTGAAATAAAAGGCATGACATTAACTGGGGACATAAAATGAATTAAGGTTAGACACAAAGAAGGAAGTACTTTGAGATTTTTTCTTTTATGCCATTACCGAGATTAAAGGCGGATATAGATGTCCTCTTTCTAAATTAAGGAAGTAACAGAATGACGAAATAAAATAAGATATTTGTTTCAAAAAAATATTGACACTGACAGTCGGGTGATCACCGTAAAGAAAACATAACACCATTCTTTAAATCAGCATAAAATGAAACTCCCTAAAAGTCTGCAGAGTTACACAAATCGATACATGCATGTTTAAAAATTTTAATCGATTTTGGATACATTGCTTGTATAGTAATTAGTATAATGTTTAATATTTTGTAGAAAGAACGTCAGTGGGTATTGAAAAAAGAAGCTGCATAAATAGCATTTTAGTATCGCTTCTTTAGAACATATCCTATTTTTGGGACACTCCTTGTTGTTTTTTCCTTATTGTGATAGCAACAGGGGCTATGAATGAGGGCGAATGTCCGACGGATATCGACTAAAATTACACAGGACTAACCGAAAGGTACTTCTTGAATTGTCACAACGAAGACGTAGTCTTCTTGACGTAATTTTTGCTGCTCTTACTAATTCATAAAGATGTGTAACGCCTATATTACTCCACAACAACACCGTGGCAAATATGCAAGATGTATTCAATAACATTCATTCATTCCTTGAATGAATGTATAAGGGCTGAATTAGCGATCCTTGACAGCTATTGGTAACTAAAAATCTTTAAACGTGAATTTTAAATTGCCCCAAGCTAATTATGACGTTTCAGATGACCTAATTTTAATAATAATATATTAATTCTTCTCTATAGTTGTTCTCTCGCTTATTACCATACTATAAATATTTTTTAGTAAAAAGTTTCTGCATTGTGTGTGTGTGTGTGTGTGTGTGTGTGTACTTATGTACACGCCTTAGAAGTTATACTTCTTTGGCGTAACAAGATAAAAAATTTAAAAACTAAAATATTGACTATAGCTAACTTCAGGGTGTCGGTTTTATGTGACGGTGTGCGCGCGCATCGTTAAAATTTACTCTCATCATTTTCACTAACGCGCCAAAAGAAGTATAACTCCAAAAAACGGTACGTTTTCACGTTTTCTTGAAAGAAGTCTATATTGCTAGGCCTCTAAATTACGGCAAAGCAAAAAAGGAATTAAAATAGGTAGGAATACTCACTTGGGTGGAATATTCGAATAATATTTGATATCTGTAAGATATTCATCAACTCCAAATTCGTTTGAAGTGTAAATGTAAACTGAGCCACAAATTTCAAATTAAATCTATTGAAGGCGCTTCCCTGATTGTTTCAAGGTTGCTTAGCTAACATGGAGTCCTGGTAGGGGTGCAAAGAGAGTAGGGTGCGGGTGCGTGAGGAGGCACTGGAGGTAAGGTCGCGACAAGGTCATCGCGGGGTCGCTCAAGCCAGTATTGTCTGCAAACATAATATTGTAATAAAAACTGCCTACACGACCTAAATGTTATTCATTTCGCAATACCTAGTTGATAGGGTTCGTATTAGTTGCGTATTGGTATTGAATAATATTTTCATGCCGTTCCTTTAAATTTGAATTATTGTTGTGCAATTTACACATTAAACTTATTCTAAAATCTGAAAATATTAATGCTAGTTTAACATTTTTTCTTAATGATGATAGGACGTTAGCATGTACGAATGCGATTATTACAAAGTATAGATAAGAAGTTTTTTTCATATTTAAAAGAAAGACCTCTAAGATATACTTTCGAAAGAAAAACCTATAATCTAGTCTAGAGCCAGTCAGTAGAATAGGTAAAGCGAGATGAGAGAGAGTGATGTAAATACCCGCTCAACTAATCTTACACCTCCAATATGCTTATATAAT
Organism: Hyphantria cunea; assembly: GCA_003709505.1. Classification (NCBI taxonomy): domain Eukaryota; kingdom Metazoa; phylum Arthropoda; class Insecta; order Lepidoptera; family Erebidae; genus Hyphantria; species Hyphantria cunea. Next base: position 4,646,122 of record PKRV01000040.1, read on the forward strand.
GTATGATTATGGAGAAATAATAGTATTTTGTCACTTTAGATTTTTAAAATTATGAATATAGTGTTTATGATCTAGTTAATTTTCGAACTTAGTATATGTGTTGAACCGCACATATATAAGAGAAACAAAAATCACAGCTTCTATGTATCATCTATATTTGGACTACTTTTAAATAAAGTTACTTCTTTTTTTTACATGTGGAGCGGGCTTCCAACCCACCGGAGTTTGCGTCGGGGCGATATGTTGGAAATGAACCGACTAAAACCAGACGGTGTGCCACTCTGCGCCTGAGACGGGACGGATCCGGGAACTGCAGTTATTAACACAACCGGACACCTCCCAATGCCTGCCCGCACTGAAGCGGGCACCGTCTGCTGTTCAACTTTCTATTTAGACGAAATACGTCACACGCGTACGTAGCCTCTTCGCGGCTGGCCTCTGAAGCGGTTGTAGGGGAAAACCCATCCCGAACATCCGCAGCTACAATCAGGGCGGCACGAGGAGCTGGTAAGCGTGTCTCCGCCGCCCGGTTCGCAGGTGGCGGATCGGGTCCTGGAAGTCATCCTCCCGGGCCTTCTCCGCCGTCTTCTTCTGCGAGATTACATCTTCCCAGAAGGTTGCGACTGCGGTAAAACTGTTGTCGCTACCGAGCTAATGACGGCGAGTAATGACAAATCTCCTCCTTTGACTGCAGATAGAGATTCTACGGTGCCCAGGCGGGATATACCACCAGCTAGTGCTGGGCCAAGTCCTCACGGCAGTCGCAGTAGTGGAAGGCGGGACACAGTTCCCTCCTAGCGATCGAGTGTACTTTCCGAAGCTACCGTGCCCGGAAAGCCCACCGACACCCACACCGTTGCGCCGTACAGCGCCATTTACTGGACAACCCCCGTAAAGAGGCTTCTCGTTGCGACACTGGTACCACCTAGATTGGACAGAGTCGCCCGAGGGCGCAGGCAGTGTCGACTAGCATGGGAGCAAGCTGCCGGAAGTGCTCCTCGAAGAGCCACCTTCCGTTGAGGATCAAGCCCAGATACTTCATCTGGGCCCGAACCAGAGAACAGGAGTGGCCCTAGGACAGACCTCTGCGAAACGCCGCACGACATGGGTCGCCGTCTTAAGACGCCCTCTTAGTCCTCGTATACGACGGTACGCTCCTCCAAATACTCTGCCACTAACCTGCAGGTACTCTGGTACCTCGTGGTACTGGAGTGCTTCCCTGATGCAGTTAAATGGGAGACTATTGAATGTGTTGGCGATACCTAACGATACCGCCATCAGCAGGCCGCTACATACCCACTGCCTCTTCTGTCAAGGCCCTCAGGTGCATCACGGCTCCACCGTCAAACGCCTCTCTCGGAAGCCAAAGTGGACATCCGACAGGTCAGGGCCTACCTCGCTGAGGTGCCGGACAATGCAGGCAGAGAACACCCTCTCAAACAATTGCCCGCCTCGTCCAGCAACAAGATGGGCCTATAGGTCGCATCCGAAGCGGCTGGCCGTCCCAGCTTTCTTAACAGGACCAGCTTCCCACTCCTACAGCTCTCAGGAAAGCGTCCGTACGCCAGGCTAGCGTCGAACACTTCCCTGAGGCAGTCCGACATAAGGTCGATGGCAGGAGCGATCCCTCGGGCTGGGTAGCTCAATCTTAGGCCGATAAAATATTCTTTCTCTTTTTTTATTAAGACTCCTTTATTTGCTTTCTACTGCTTTTGCATACTTCTTTGCTTTGTTCATTGATTTTCCTTTCTTTCGCTATCTGAAAAATAAATGAAATGTTAACCTCATGTCCCCAACCTGCACTTGACCAGCGTGGGGACGAATGGCCTTAACCCTCTTCGGAGAGGAGACCCGAGCCCAGCAGTGGGATATTATGGGTTGTTGATGATTGATGATGATGATAGCCTCATGCATAAAGGTTCAGATGACTTATGATGTCCTCACAATGTCAAAATTAATTTGACTAAATATGCATTGAATATAAAATAGGTGAAGGTGACATGTTATGTTAATCATGTGCAAAGTGTGAATTTGAATATGTTCCTTTATGCATTTACAATGTAGTTTTCGTACCTACATACGTAAGTGTTGAACGAAAATATTATGTGTAGTTGATGTATAAGAGTTAGGTTAGAGGCTCTGGGACCTGGAAGAGCGGGAAGCTAGTCCTGTTGAGGAAGCTGGGACGGCCTGCCGACTCGGTCGCGGCCTACAGGCCCATCGTGTTGCTGGACGAGACGGGCAAATTGTTCGAGAGGAGCGTTCGACAGTCGATGCCGTGATGCGCCTGAGGGCCGTGACCGAGGAGGCGGTGAGCTGTAGCGGCGTGGTGTCTAACGACTCCGCCAAGGTGTCGTTAGACAAGGTCCCCTGCCGTGTGGTTTCAGTCGGTTCGATTCCGACACACCGCCCCGCCGCAAACCCCGGTGGGGTGAAGGCCCGAGGGGGGTACCACACGTAAAAAAAATAGGCTCTGGGACAGACCCATATTGTTGTTGGAAGTTGAAAATTCGATATAGTAGTTCTACGTAGTTTTGGTTTCTTCGGGTACGTTTAATACCCATGGAGAATGACAGCACTAGAGAGGATTCTAAACGCTCAAAAAAAAGTTTAGTTTCAAATGAACCGTTTTCAGATACTTCGCGTCGAAGTGCGTATTTGGCGTTAGTAATTAAATTACTAATAAAATAAAAGACCAGAGACACTTCCAAGAATGTAAATAAAATGTCGTTCGTTTTAAGCGAGATCACAATTTATTTAAAGTAATGCTATAGGTACTTTCGTATCTATAAAATTTATTCAAATTGAGCATGTTTGTTTGTTACGCTTTTACACCTTAACTATTTATATTAAGAAGTTTTGCATTTATGTTGTATGGATTTCATAAAATTACTCTACATTCGACATGTACTTTCTCCACATGTACAAAAACTAACATAATATTCTGATCTTTCTAAACTTCACTTTTATTCTTCTATTATCTATCTATTCATATTTTAAATGAATATGTTTGTCTTCGTAGTAAAGTAATCGATTCATTTTTAGAGAAAATATACACTTTTACTTGAGTGTACCATTTTTTTTTTATTTTTGGTAAAATTATCTTAGATTGCAAATATATCGCCGAGTTCATCAAACAAAAAGCTTTTTTTTTTTAAGCGGCCAAAATGACTCTGCACTGCCTGATGGAGAGCATGAGCAGAATCCAAGAGTGGTGGTCACCATCCTCAATGCGAAAAAGAACAATGCAGCATGGTGACCCACACTATGGCGGCCTGGGGGAAGGGGGATGGTGAGGGGGATAGGGAGCGTTGGATTGGTATGGGCCTCCGGTATCCTCACTCACTCGATGAAACACAGCGTAAGCGCTGTTTCACACCGGTTTTCTGTGAGGCCGTGGTATCACTCCGGTCGAGCCGGCCCATTCATGCCGAAGCGTGGCTCTCCCACGGTTAAAAGCTTACGTTACGAAACGTTACAAAGTCTTAAAACTGGATATTTTTAAGTTATTGTAACAGACACTGTCTTATCTTTTCCTTCCCAGCCCTCCTCATCCACCAGCATTGTAGCAGTGATTGTTGTTGGTGACAGGCCCCGAGGGCTCGTCCGATTTCTTCGACTAGAACTTCGCATTCAGTCGTCCACGCGGGGCAGTCCTCCGGCGTATGGAGGGTGTAGTCCCACTCGACTGCGCAGTGTTTCGCGTCCGATCTTATTCAGATACTCACTGAAGCAAGCAAGGTTACTATCTGTAGCAATCGATAGGTAACGTGCCCTACCTCCTTACCTGTCCAATCATCTATCATAGACCTAGGCCGTACAAATCTGTAATGTTTTATAGCAATTCAGTTCAGCACTATTATTCCAATATATCGAAATGACACATGAGTCAAAACAAATATTCTGTGGTTAAGTGTTGATACAATACGTCTTTCTTTGTTTTATACAGGTTATTAAAACAAATATTTATAATTATTTTCTGCAATATCAGTGTTAATAAAATACGTACCTACGCAACATAACGTTATTCTCAATGCGAAGACGACTCATGTTCTATATACAGGTTTTAATTTGGCAAGATGCAGATTGTGTCGATAGGTAACTATCCTCCGTCATTGCTAAATTTAATTGTGTACCAGAATTTTCGTGAAACTGGATAACGGAATTTCACTATCCCGAAACTAAGTTTTGGCACGGTAAATTTATATTATTATATACGTCATATTCATTAATATTGTTGCCTTGTTACAAAAATGTTATTAAGTACACGGAAAATAACTTAAATATCATAGTATAAACATCAAAAATAAAAGGATGTGTATATGCAATTATAATATATTTATGGACTCTCTAGATTTACAACTTAAATAGAGACCATTTAACAATTCTCATTATATTCTGTGTTAAGACTATCCAGATCCTTTGATTATTAAAGTATAACACAAATCAAAATAGTTAGAAATTATTTATATAAATAGTGTACATATGATTCGCTAGACCCGAGGTAATAGGCCTTCTTCTTCTTCTTTATTGTTTTTTTTTCATAAGTGATGATTCTTCGTAGCTAGACATATATATTTTGAACGCAGAGAATAAGTAAACAAAGCGTTACATAAATATGTGTAGTGGGTTTCTACAAACGGAACATTACTCATCGTAACTAAGTAAAAACACTTTCTGACCACGTTAAAAATAGTATAATAAAAACCGATGACTAGGCAAGTCGAACTGATAGCGTTGTGACCTTGTAAGAGCGTATTAACGTGGATGTAGGTCAGTAAGACCCATCGCCCTTGACCTAGGAGGGCGGTGTGCCCTTTGATTCGCCCTCTGCGTGTTCTGTCAAATATCGTTAGACAAGGGCGTTAGGAACGTTGTAATCTTTTGTTAGTTTATTTTTATACTTTTATAACGCAAAGTATGTGTAAATGTTACTTAGTGCTTTTCATATATTACATATTTGGTAACGATCAAAACGTCAAAATAATTCTAGGAAAAATAATTATATGAGTTTAAAAGAAAAAGAGAAAGAAAATATGTATAGAAACTAGATTTTTTAAGCCTTCGTGTCATGAAAAAACTTTCTCCGAACTATTTCTTAAACTAAGTTGGGAAGGGCTTTGTGTTACATTTCTGAACTTTGATTTTTCACGTGGAGCGACAGCTATCAGAACCACAACCCCATTATCGGATAGGGTAGGTTATCAAGTTCGGGCCCAAATGAAGTATCTGGGCCTGATCCTCGATGGTAGGTGGTTCTTCGACGAGCACTTCCGACAGCTTGCTCTCAAGCTAGTTGACGCTACCTCTGCCCTTGGGCGACTCTTGCACAATTTGGGTGGAGTCAGTGTCGCAACGAGACATGTTTTCAGGGGGGGTTGTCTAGTTGTATTTTTTTTAGCTGCACATACCCACGCCCGCTTAGAGGAAAGAAGTAACTAACAAGCTAAAAACCGCTACTGGTATCTAATATTTATATTAATATAAGTAATTGCTATTTTTATTACAGTTTAGTACGTTTAATACGAATTATCACACCCCTTAATATGTCATCTGTTAATGAAGTGATTTCAAAAAGACGAACAATTGAGGGATTGGAAGAAGGTAAACTTTCGTAAGAGACCCATGCCTTCAGAATGTAATTAGTCGCGTTGACCGAAGAGAAAGTGACGGCTTCAGAAAATACCGATATTAAGTAATTCTTTTGTTGCTATTTAGATAGTTATTTCCTTACCCCTAATTCTAGAGGAGAGGAGGGCGTAAATGAAATTGTGACTCATAGGTGCCCATAGGCCGCTGTAGTTACATACTCGACAATTACATTCTTTGCCCAATTTTGTTTTTTTTTTTAATTACAGTATAACAATATTCTACTAAACATGTCATTTGCATGTAATGATTTTAAATGAATTGTTGTTTATATCTACGCGCATGTGTGTTTAGGTCCATTTATATTTTTTTTTTGGAATTGAGCGCAAAAGAGATGTGGCATCCCCTGATAAATAATTCTCTTTAACAGGTTAAATTGTATTTAAGTTATATCAATATTTATCGAAGAACTTCAAATACAAGAAAACACTGTTCTAAAAATATAAGTAAATATCTGTTGCGCAGCGATTGTAACGAGGTGACTGTCAAAGGATAAAAAAACGTTCTGAAAATAGCGATACGACTTCACCATGACCTTGCGCAAAATTACACTATCAGTATGTTGCACAGTGCGCTAAGCTAAATCCTATTTTCACGAATTATTCCAGGAAATACTGATAGAGGCGAGTAACGGGTTGGCTGTTGTTATTCGTATGTTACCGCACGCACACCACTGTACAAATTTTATGTATTACGTTGTTATATAAATGTAGTATATAGCGTAGTGTACACGAGTAATGTATAAGCATGTGTGTGTTTGTGACATTGAACTTCACACTTCACGCGGCAGCGCACGAGTAGCGTAACTGACGCCACACCGCAATTTCGAGCGACAGCTTTTCTTCTACCAACACGTATACTGGTACATTTCGTCTGCTCAAAGTAAAATCAAATATTATGTAACTAAAACATTCTTATTTCAGAAGGTCGAATTCCAAGAAAACTATTCTTACTTTTGCGATGATATAAAAGTCATCAACCTTATTAAAATATTGGTAATAAACTAAATCTGTCTTGCTATGCATGTCAGTTACACTATAAAATACTTAGTTATCGGTTTGTCCAATTTGTCTAAGAAGTTATCATAAGTAGGTATACATGAGCTTTTGTTGACAATGTGGCAGCAGCACGTGGCGTGATTTCAACAGTGACATTGACATTGGCCGAAGTCAGGGCTCCGTCCGAGTGGTCGCGCTGAATGTCGACCGACAGTTCACCCGCGCCATCGCCCGCCACGAGGCGTTAAATAAACTATCATGATGTAATATAATGTAGTATGTAAACACCTTGCGTATTGCGATGTTAATAAATTGCGATGGACAATTTTCAATTATATGTACTATGCATGTATATATCAAATTTTACACATTTTGATGCTACATAACTGTATGCTTAGGTATTTATAATTCAAAAGGATCTGGAGTAGTGATCATGTGATTGTGGATTCAAACCCGATGTACGTGCACTACCGAAATAAACTTGCGGTTGTATGAACATTTATTTTGATGAGGTTAAAGAAACAATAAGAATAACAATATTAATATTATAATACACACTATTGTTTAAACCAAAATTGAACTACACCCAAACCCGAATCAGAGTTTCAATGAAATTTCTGAAATAAGGATTACGTAGAAACTCTTTTTTTTTGTAAAAATCATGTGTTTTCAAATAGATATTTTCATGAATATAAATATTTGCACTGAGTGAGTATCGAAACTGTGATCATCGATGTGTCTGTCCAATAATCTGGTGCTACGCAACCTAGTGGTAGCCGTCTATTCACGCCTCGTAACGTAGTATCCATCAATAATTACTGATTTTAAATTGTAGCTCATTTTTTTAGAAGGTTCAAATACATAGGTAGACTAAAATACAACATATTCAATAACAATTCGCCTTTATCACATTTTGTCTCTAAAGCGACGCAAATATGATTTATTGTTACGTAATTTTATAGCAAATCATTATCGTTCGGTTGATGGCAATTTTGTCCTTGAATATGACGTACTGATTCGCAAGTGATACTTCCGCAGACGGTCACGAGATCGTCTTCTCTACTGTATTAATATTTTACTGGTCCGCGCGTTAAGGTCCAATCCAGACATTTCCGCAATTAAAAATTAACAATAAAATTACACTACCGAACAGTTTCAGAAGCGACCAAGCAATTGGCCAAAAATGTCAAGGCTTAACTAATTTGCTTAGAATGTTTGTGTCAAGAACTAATTAGTCTATACTAGATTTTTGAAGTAAATTCTTTATATTTTTATTAATACCTTAACATGAAATATATTACTAACATTATAAAATTTACGAACGAAGTTCAAGAACGAAGACCCGAGCCTCTGCAATCCACAAATAATAGTTAATAAAATGGTAATTCCGGGTGACGCAGATCGGCCGGCGGTCGGGTAGCAGCGCGGGCGCGGGCGGTTCGAGTGTATCTGCCTGTACAAATAACAGAAACCTTGAGATTTGGCGCGCGACAAGGTCACCGCGCAAATCGTTATCAGGGTGACGTCAGCGAATGACCTCCACGGAGATGCCCGCGAGATAACGCGGCCAGATACCGGTAGCGACCGATAGCAGTGAGTCGCGGGCGCACTCGTGGCCGCGGCTGCCACGATGCTACCTGCTAGCTCTACACCGCTTCCGCGTTCATGATCGTCTCTACACGGTCACCATTTTTTTGTAATAAATTACTTTTATTATTTCAAAAACTAGTTTTATTTATTTGAATATACATGAGTAGGTATGTTGTCAACTAAGCATAAGTATATAATAAGTGACTTACGAACATAAATGCATACGTTATTTAAAAACGAATGAAAATATATTTTATGAGGATAGTATGTATGTATGTAGTTTACTCATCAAAACATTTTTTTGCAATTTAACATACTAACCTTATACATCAACGTGACAACTTTCTGTATTAATATATATTTATGTATGTATTTTATAAATATGCGATCTAATAGAAATGTCTTTTAAATATACGACAAATTTATCTTTCTCTTTTCAACAATTATTTATTGTATTTTAAAGCCTTGTTATGAAGCAGGATAAAGATGAGGTGGGAAGTACCATGCGGTGTATGAGGAAGCATCCCCCGGGCGACAACAATATAATACTGTTTTATTGTTCTTCCTTTACCACCTCCCTGAGAAGGAACTTCGCAAAATAACAAATTTAAACAGCTTATAAGCTCAATTGAGAAGACAGAGAAATTTTATAAGAAAAAAATCGAAGTTATAAAGTCGTGATATTTCGAAGCTTTGTATGAGATCACCGACTTATATTCATGTAGTATCTTTTTATAGCTCTGCATAGACTGTATGGAATCCATCATATTACTCTCTTTAAATCAAAATGGAATGAATTGAAAATCATTTATTACTTTTTTAGCGCCGTAATTTTATCGCAAATCATTATTGTTCGGCTGATGGCAATTTTGTCCTTGAATATGACGTACTAATTATTAAACTTGATAATCATTTATTATTATTTTTGTTTTGATTTGTGCTAAATTACTAGATAGACGGCATACGAAGCCACGCGGAGTCGTCTCTTACCAACGAAAGCGGAAAACTTGGTATTCATACACCACAATTGGCCATTTCTTAATTTTGAAAACTAAACTAATTAATAAAACAAAAGTTTTGCGATAATATAAATAAACGGTGTCCGTAACCTATTGATGTATGATTTACCTTGTATAAAACAATGTGATTTTTTTGAATTTTACTATCCGTTATCCGGCCGGATACTGAATTACTATCCGGGATACCGAATAGTTGCAGGATATTCATTTCATCTCTAATGAAAACATTTGCTAGATAATTATTTTATTTACTGGATATGGAAAACAGATAAGTTTAATAATGTATTTATATAACTTCAATATACATGTTGTACCTATTGTGTAGTATCTATATATTTGTACACATACGTATGGCGATAAAAAATAACTGTTATGATAAGGTGACACATGAAGCCAATAACAATGGGCTTTGAAACGAGGTTAAAGCACAATTGACTGACAAACACTCATTCTGGAAGTTTGGGTGCACAAGGATGTTCAACGCTCAAGCTATCTGCTCGGCTCGTTCTATGGCTGGAGGAGATAGAACGAAAGAGAGACAAAGGAGGAGGAACAGCTTAGGAGCAAAAGATTCTATGCGTTAAAAATGTTCTTATGATTAAGTTAATAGATTATTTTGTAGCGTTCCAAATCAATGCTAGTTTGGAATAAAGCCAAAATATCGTTAGTCGATCTAAATCACTTTCTACACGGTTGTCGTTGCCGTCTGTCCGCAAAATATAGTAGGCACTGACCTTGAACATTTTGTGTTCATGGTCGTGCAAAAATATCAACTTGACATTCTAACGATTTCCCGATCTTTGAGTGGCTAACCAGGAAACAGCGGTTAACATTAAACACGCCTCACCTCTCGAGGTCAAGTAGGTGCTATATTTGTGTACTTATTTTATGTACATTGTTTATTTATACTTACACTGAAGTATGTAGACATAAAGGTACTTTGACACTTATTTAATAGTTAAACATCATTTACTTTTTAATTCCTATATATGTTACAACTTCAATAGTCTGTAAATATCTTTCAAGAAATACTTTAGAAAACGATTCAGGACTCAGGATTATTTGATTATAAACAATTTTATTTTTGAGTATTATTTGCATGCCAAAGTAATATATATTTATATATTACATGGCATGTAAATAATAATAGCACTACTTGGCATGTAAGTAATAATAGTTGACCCTTAATTGTTCTGCGGATCCAAATATATTAATAGTTTACCCTAATGTATCAATTTATCCTAAAATTAACATTAATTTCTGATATATATCTTATTAATTTTATATTTTTAACCTGCTTAAAAACAACCGGTTTCTTTACTACATAAATACAAAATTGAATTGCGTGAGAAAGTATGGCGACGCGGCCAGACGTTTATTTGATAATAAAACTAAGCAGCGTGCCCGCCCAGTTCATGTTCGGACACGTGCTTTTGTATTAAAGATGCCTGGTTCCAACATGTGCCAATATCGCATAATGAAAATTCAAATCATGCTCAGTAAATAATTCACTTAAAAAACACTTTTTACTTTTATTACCAACATTTTATTCTAATTCTTAAAGATGTCTATGAAAAGTGATTCGTGTCATATCTCGCTTATGCAACTAATTGGCAATAATTAAGTGTGAAAACTATTTTCTTGCGCTGATCATTAACTTTTTCGAGCCATGTGTTTTGAGTGAACTAGATTGTGTTTGGACGAAGAGAACATGACCTGAATCCAAATACGGGCACGAGAGAAATCTTCTGCTACACGGCGAGAGCAGATCGGCGCGCCTCACGTTGTGGGCGAACAGATGCGAAGAGAAAGGACTTCTTCCTTTTCGATACGATTAACCTAATTTTATATACATCGTACATTAAAGAAAGAAAAGTCCAGTTTCAAAAAGATTTTCGAAAGTTATGTTTTTGACAGTGGAGTGAAATTTATTAAACTAAAAGCAACCTTTATTTTTCTTCATGTCCTCACTTTATTAAATGCCTTTGAAGTAGTACGTATTTAGGTACAAGAATTGTAAGAAGTTAGTATTATATAAAGTAATCTTTTTCATTGTCAAGGTCGTGATAAAGTAGGTATAGATTGCGATAAAACAACGTGCCAGAAGATAAGGTAATGTTGTCAATAAAACATTTGTTGCAAACCTAATCATGTATTTTGATAAAATGAGTAACGACATCTTTCATATACCTACTTAAGGCAGAACAGTTTTTATTATTACCGTTCGGGACGGACATCAGTTAAATTAAATACAAAAGATTCAATTCATATCAAAACTTACAGGCCAAAGTTAAACTTTTATCATATTCACTGTAATATAGTACTACCTGTTTTTGTAAATATTTGCAAACTGCCTTTGGGTAGGTAGGTAACATCCAAGAACAAGTTTATGGTAACCATCTTTGTTGGCCACTAGGACAGAAAGTATATGTGGTCGTATTATAAGTCAAGTATCACTTGACTCGCCTCAATTTCTCTGAGTGTCATTCGTAGCAGGGCGCGGCAAAGCTTGCGTCCATGGGTCCCCACCGTCGCTTGCCATGTGGCCTTCGACGCAAATCGGATTCACATTGAAGTACAATGGGTGGAGAAAACGTATGGATGCTGTCACCATGCTCTCGCAGCTTGACTTATGACTTACAAAATCTACATACAATCAGCATCGATGTGGACTAGGCCAGTAGGCCGAGCGGCCACTCACAAGCGCCAGCGCATTTTAAATGTAAGAAGTGTTATTTCTTTAATTTATAACAATCAGAACCTGTAATATATCTCATGCAACGTAGATTTGTATGTCATAACTTGAATTTATTTCACAGTGCCTATTTCACTTTTAGGTTTTAACTAATTTGCATTCTAAACATTTCATTTAGTCTTAATGTTTTAGCTTTAAATAGTAATATCCAAGTATAATTTTGTTTGGTATACAAAAAAACGGAATTAATTGAATATTTAAATACATATTTATTCAATTGAATATACAATAATAGTTGCAACTTACAAAGTAGTTACAAGGAAGTAAAAGAAGTATTTAATTTACAAGAAAGTAATTCAAGGACTTTACATAATACGCAACAAAGTCAAACACTTTTTTACTTGGTCTGCAGTATATTATTACGAAGTCGCCTTTTAATAAAAGTTATTGCGATGTATGAATATATTGTTATTTCAAGTTGAATTTTGTAATAGTAAGCAACTAGACTATGGTATAATGTTGTGAAAACATAACTGCAAAGTGAAGCAAAACTTAAAACAAACCCTATGCCTATCTTTCTGACCAGCGTGGCACAGTAGACCAAACGTTCTTGCTAAGGAATATCTAGCAGTTAACTGTTAAAGGCTGTGGATGATGGTGGTGAATGTCCAACAGTTTCTTTATTAATTATTTTTCGCAAATATTGGTGGTCCTGTTGTTTTCATTAGTCGTAGTGGCCCTATGATTCGGCTTCAACAATAGTCGTCAGAGTAAAGATGATTGTTATTTACCCGATAACACTTGTGATACACTGCAATGTCCGGATTTTCGTTGCTTGTTATTTACACAGTACATTTAATTGCATGCATACTTCCATACTAATACAATTAATGAAATTGAATGTAGCTCTGTATGTATATTACGCTTTAACTGTTAAACTGCATCACCAATTTCGATGAAATTTGGTATTGAGATACTTTGATTCTTGAAGAAAGACATAGACTACTCTTTACCGCTATAATATATTGCATGCATATAGCTTATGTACATAAAGAAGAATTTAGCTAGAGATATTAGAGGATTTGTGCTTGTCATGGAATTTGTAGTGGGATTTGCAAAACTCATCCAAAAATGTGGAGAATTAAGACTTGAATACCGTTTTGTAGGTTAATTACCAATCTGTTTTGGCGTCTTTTGAATACAACTATAATAATAACATGGTCAAAATTAATCTATAACTAGGTAGTATAAAACAGGTTTTTGGAATATAAAAAAGAAAGAATTTAATCTTTATAAAAGTGACATCATTAGTTTTTATTTAATTATTATTATTTTGATGGACAATATACATGGATTACTAAAAAGGAATAACGTGATTTTTGCATTGTACATTACAATGCTGGTATTCACTTTGATTAGTGATAAGTGATTAGGAGAAAATGGGTGTGGACAGCGACTGATTAGTGCAATTGATTATTTGGCTGCGTAGTAATGTGATTAAAAACATGTCTTATATTTTTGCGTGTGGATTGCGAGTAACAACATCCTCCCTCCCCCCTTACTTGCAGCGTGCCTGCCACTAGTTTTGTATTTCAGTGTCGTAGGATTTTATAATTATATTTTCAAAGTATTTAATGTTTTATTCCCTCGTTTCTTCAGCAGCCAATTTTTTCAACAATAGCCTTGAAAATTAGTCTTAACACTGTTTCTGGAAAATGTTTGGAAATATTAAGCTTTGTGAGTTAATTGTAAAAAAAGCCTCCCGTCAAGTGGCTTTAAGTGTCATGACTGCTATAAATAATAGAGATGATAATATAATTAGAAGATAAATTATGACGAACTAAGTCCAAAAACTTACATTTGTACCAAGTTAGAAAATTTTACAAAAAAATTACAAAGACATTGTTTCTATGAAGTCGTTACATGTTTAAAATAAATAGTAATAAACTAAGCAGGACCCGACATGCACTTAGGTATTTTTATTACATATCTAAACATCAGTCATGACGTTTTTTAGTTTTTTTCCCTAATAATTTTTTTCTACATACAATACATAATTGAATTATTTGAAATATATCAAGGAATATTTAATAGTCAATGGTGCTAATACTGTTCGAAAATCCTCTTAACTAAACTAAACAACATTAAAAATGACTTTTGACTTTTGACCTATCAATAGATTTTATAAATATGAAAAGATTCATTAAATTTTGTATCCTATAGTTCTATACACAAAATTACAATATCATTTTGGAAATCACTTCATTAAAACAAAAGAATATAAGATAATTTTAGAAAGAAAATAGTATAGTAACGTAACAACAGAATTAGCTCCAGTATTCAGTTTTGTGACTTTTCTCCCATAATAACGGGTTATCACCTCATCAGAGTCGCGGGTAAGCGGTATGTCAGACTCGAAACTGCTAAAACTATGCGGTGTTCTGTCACAAGTAGGTACTTTTATTTCAGGGGTTTCAGGATTTCATAACAAAGAAACTACCGGGTTTCATCACGCCACTGTCTCGGGTTTGCTTCTTCAAGGCTAATGATCAAGCCGAGCCATTACCCCAGGCCCGCGCTCATGAAGGTAGGTATGCAACCCTGACCTTCTTAGTTATTTAGGTGACCTATTTTAAAGCGTTTAGAGACAAATCAACCTTTTTTATTTATGTTGTTTTGTTTCCGATCGTGTTCAATATAAATAAGAGCAAATAAAATAATATAATAAACGGATAACTAGATAGGATGACTTTCCAAATAGGTCTAAAATATATTATATCTATGTAAAGAAAATTTTGAGATTTTCACGCATACAGACCCAGTCAGACATGCATCTACGCCATATACCTTAGTATCGCTGCAGTCAATTTAATGGATAAAATATTTGAACTAAATGAGACTATAGCCTAAGTTGCAGTTGAATGCCCCACAACCACGGCACGTAGGTTGTTATTGAATAAATAAATTTAGCATATAATTAAGTTTATTTAAAATGTAATTATTTCATGACAAAGCAATAATTTATTTACTATTTATGTATTTACTTATTTATAAATCCAGTTTAGTGCCGACCTACTATATAATTTTTCCAGACTTAAATACTAATATGTAAAAACGCTTACGTTTTACTATTAGCAGCGCAGTTGTATGACCTTATTTATATAGTGTTGCGTTTCAGCGCAATACGATACTCAGTGAGGTGCTTTTTCGCGGTCAGCGACCTGAATTTCACGCTTACACCACGAAACTCGGATATTTTCGATTTATTGCCTTACTTTCTTCAACACTTCTTTTTACATTTTTTACGGTGAGAGACAAATTGAAAACAAAATCAGACACACTGGGCGCAACGACCGTCTTTATGCGAGGTATCTACAGAATTAGAAACTTTTAAATTACATTTTAAGCACGACGATTAACAACTCTGGCTATAAATTAACACGCAATTTATTTACTGCCTAAATTTACAAACAATATATTTTAAATTTTTCCAGTAAATGGATAAGCCTCTTCATTATTCATGTTTGTTGGCGTGTCTCTGCCTTCTGTAGGAAATAAGTGTTTTATTTGAAGGCAATGACGTAGATATTTACTTTTCTGACACGTATTTATCTGTTTCATTAGCCAGCTTTTTGTACTGATTATACTCTGCTATTATTGCCCTATTTTTGTATTCATATTTTCCTTATATTCTGATTTTTCTGAAAATTAAGACCCAGTAATTTATTTCATAAATGCGTATTGATTTATTATTCAGGAGAATGTCAAAACCATAGCTCAATTTTTCATATTCCAAGAAACGGTACGTTTATTACTTCTTAAATAAAAATAAATAAATATATACCTTGAAAAGCCTGTGCATATTTTAATAATGTCAATAAAATGTTCACTCAGGTAGTGAATCCTATTGATTTTTAAAATTTAAGGTACGAAGGTTACAGAGAGAGTACAGGCGAAAAAATTTCATTTAGAGGTACACACAAACCACTTCCAATTAAGTTCTTAATAATATTTTAGGCTGAAATTTATTTTAAAACTAAGGAGTTTTCAGAAAAAGGTAGCTGACAATATATCTTTTTTTTGTTCCTTTATTATAAAATTAAATTTTTGATTAAGATTATTGTACGACGCAGAAAGGATTATCATATCGACACGTGGCGTTCTGCGTGTGCCTTCCATTTCGCAGCTACACGTGATCGTTGCAAGCATGAGATTAAATATTCGCTTTGATTTGAAAATATTTTAATCATAAGTAAACAATGCTATTTTTAATTCCGAAGAAGCTTTTGTTCATTGGACTTAACAATTGTTACGAACTACAGACATAAATATGTAACTGAAATTTCACAATAGTTGTCTCACTTCGAGTACCTCATACTGAATTAATCTAAAATAGATTACCAAAAAAAAAACCAATCAAATAAGTACTATCCTCGTATTATAAATTTCGAATACAGGACGAAGAACCAATTGAGAATTTTATATGCTGTATACTTGTTATATTTACGTCGATTTAACACTGTAAAAAACATGCAAATTAAAGAGTATTTCTTCAGTAAGTATCTATATACTAAGAAAACATAAAAAAATAATCATAAAAGATGGTATTAGAAAAGAAACTGTAAATGTTAATTTTTCTAAGGCGAGCAGGGCGAGCTCGACAAGCATTCCGATTTTTTTCACAAAAGCGAGCGGTTTTGTTTACAACTTTACAGCTGCGATCTGCTGTGATTTATAATAATACATACGCTGGCATGTAATAGAATACAAGGTCTTGACGTCTTTTGCAGAAAAGATTAACGCTGTTAGCTGCTCATTTTGCGATTAATAACGACTTTTAAATCCCATGAAAAGCAGTTTACGCAGATGGTTATAGCGCTCACTGTTCTAGTGTAAATAGCGAATGACCTTCGATAAATAATTTGCGATACACGTCAAATTGATTGTGGATTTCTTTGCAAAGGTCTCATGAAGGTTTTTTATAAGATATCAATGACACAGTGCTTAGATAAAATTCTGTTATCACGAGGAGAGATAAAATACATATAATAAATGAAGGTCAATATTAATAAGCATAATCACATAATGTAGACGAAATTGTTCTAAATTGTGCTATGTCAATTCTGCAAATTATAATATTATTATATCATATAATCAAGGACATGTGATTTCCAACAGACCTTAGTAATACTTGTCGTCCTTTAAATCTTAAAAAATTAAAATATATAAAAAAAATTAAAAATTTGTCGTCCACTAGCTTTTTACAGCGACTCCGCTCGCGTGTATGTCGCTAGCGCGGTTAATTATAGCCTATGTCTTTTTTCAAGAATCAAAGGGTTTCCATTGTAAATTTCATGCAAATCGATTCAGCGGTTCAGCTTTAAAAGCGATTTTTTTTTAGTTATCTAATAACCTAATAACTGTCTATAAAGATAACTAATTGGTGTTTTGTCGCACTGGCCACTTTGATCCGAAATATATCTATATATATATCTCTTTGGTTAAGAATTTCAAGTCTATTTACCTGGTATACTTGATTTTCGAAAACAGTAATTCATTTGCTGTTTTTCTCATTGGTTTTTGCTTTAGTGTTGTTCATCTTGCTTTATTTACGAGTATGGGTTCTTCTATGGCATCACCGTTGCAGAAACAGCTCGAAGGATTAACTATGTGTATGGCGCTGGTGTCGCAAAAGAAAATACAGAACGTGTTTGGTTTTAAAGTTTTCGTGTTAGAAATTTCGACCTTCACAACAAGCCCCGTGGACGGCCGGAGACTAAAGTGGATAGTGATGAATTAAAGGCTTTTGTGGAAGCGGATCCTTCGGAAACCACTTTACATTCGGCTTGAGGCTTCGCTGTGAGTGATAGAACTGTTGACCACTTGAAGCAAATAGAGAAAATACAAAAACGTGAACGGTGGGTACCACATTACCCGAGAGCTATATCTCTGATTTGAGTCAAGTGAACCAGCAAATAAGCGTCGACTGCTGCGTTACATTGCTCTATCGGCACAATAATGAAGGGATTTTAAATCGGATCATTACCTGTGATGAAAAGTGGATCCTGTACGATAGTCGGAAGCGCTCGTCGCAATGGCTTAACCCTGGAGAACTAGCTAAATCCTGCCCCAAGCGAGTATTAACTCAAAAAAGTTACTTGTAAGAGTTTGGTGGACTAGTGCCGGTGTCGTTCATTACAGCTTTCTAAAATCCGATCAAACGAGTACGGCAGATACCTATTGTAAGCAACTGCAAACCATTACCGAAAAACTAGCTACTAAACAGTCGTGGCTGGGCAATTGTACTTAGCCACTGCTGCTTCAGGACAACGCCAGACCACACACTACACAACAGAAG
The DNA here is from genome assembly GCA_003709505.1 of Hyphantria cunea. Taxonomy (NCBI): domain Eukaryota; kingdom Metazoa; phylum Arthropoda; class Insecta; order Lepidoptera; family Erebidae; genus Hyphantria; species Hyphantria cunea. The sequence goes on from PKRV01000040.1 coordinate 4,664,431, forward strand.
GCTGCTAAACTAGAGTACTGTACTCTCCGGACCATGCTTCAACAGATTAACCATTTTTTTCCGATTTGGATAATTTCTTACAAGGAAAAACATTTATCTCCGATATGGCAGTCCAAATCAGCTTCAGAGTTAATTGATTCTCGCCACCGTAGTTTTTAGTAAAGGGATCAATGAACTAGCTAGCTGGCAAAAGTACATAGATAACAATACTTATTTGATTAATTAAATTCCTCCCATACAAAACACCAATTTCATATGTAAGCACCTAATATTTTATTATATGTATTAGTATGGATAGGAATGAACCATATAAAATTATTAGTCTGTTTGACTGAGAGCTCAATCTGCTCGTGCTAATACTTATAATCTTTGCAACTGATGCTTTTTGTGCTGTAAACACCCACTAAGAAGGAAAGGAAATTTCGTGTTTGGTCTGAAGTCCCTTTAATCTTATCAAACTGAAAGTGAGATTGTTCGTTCGTTTCTTTCTTGCGCGCTAAATAATTATCATCCGAAAAATTGTACAGTTTTTTTATGCACATGTGCACAGTGCAGGGTGCAGATATAAGAGAACAAATTTATTCCCAAGGGATACAACAATAACTTTAACTTAAGCGACGCTGCAGGAAATAGCTAATTGATGATGAATGAAAAAAATATTCTGTGCCTTTTAATCCAATTGTATGAATGATTGACCGTCGCTCGGTCTGACCTTGGCACATGCATATTGTTGAATTGAGATGTTTAATAATAAAAGCGAGCTGACTGTGGAATAAAATAGGGGTATGTGTATGGTAAGTATCAAAAATATATGATCCTGCAACAATGTCATAATACAAATACGTGTTTTAGGTATTATATTAGTCAACAAGTCTATATCAGGTAGTTTAATCCATTTAAGGACAGGCGGGGGTGTTGGTGTATAGTTAGCCTTGAACGCAACATCATACGATATTTTTGCTCTCAGCGTTCATGCGGAAGACTATTTCAAGAGTCAGGGTCGACGACGCCCGTCACCCGCGCCCGCGCACCTCTTGAACTAGACGTCACGGTGTCGGGTTTCCGTAACGTGACGCGACAATAGCCCCCACAGTTAATTCAAGCAATTAATTAGAGTACACATTCATAACAATTGGAAAAGTATTTTTTCGGTTGCATACTATCTTCATCTACTATTGTCTTTTCGATTCATCCGAAGGTTGCCTTCATCTGCATTCATCTGAAGGATTGGTTCCGGAAATAAGGCGGTTCTTTGTACATTATATGCTATATATAATATTATATACTCTTTTGTAACTCTGTAAATGTATCCAAGTAAAGACTTTTCAATCTATCTCTCCTAATGTATCGAATATCAGAAGTGAACTTACTTCTGATATTCGATACATTAGGATCATGTCCTCCAAGTTTTGACATTGTATACAGATAGGTATCATTTCATAAATAAAAAGACGTCGACAATGATGACTGCGTTCTTATAGTTGCGGTGAGTTATGTTGACCTCAACCCGCTTGTGTGAAGGTAATCTATAGTGATGTAAATAGACAGGAAGCCCATACAATGTCAAGAGATCATGTGTAGTCCGTTCGTTTGGATAATGCCAGTGCACCCGCACGCAATTGTGGTTATTGTCGTGAAATACAAATATATTAATACATACAACGGCGTAAACTGACAAATCATATTTGCTTGCGGGTGTACGCCGCAGGCGGGCCTTTTAATTCTGTGGCACCTTGGCGCGATTAACGTAACTGTATCTAAGCGAATGGACTCTTCAATATTTTAATTCGTGCTCTTTAAAAATATTCCGCATAAATCATATGGAGAAACTGTAAAAAGCAGTACTTGAATTATCCTTATAATTGGATTATTATTAGTTGCCACTATTTAGCCTAATAGCTTTTGCCCTCGGTTCCACCTGCGTATATGTAGATTACCGTAGTAAAAAGTTTTTGTAACTTTCCCCAAGAATTAAAGTATTTTCATGTCAAATTTTACTAAATTCGGTTTCGCGGTTAAGCCACGAAAAATAACAAACGAACAAGCTCATGTTCGCATTTATAATATTAGTTAGGATGTAAATTGCAGTAACAAGCAAGTGATATTAATTAGAGTATTTAGAAGGTTATTGTTATAGATCTGAATGTAATATAAGTATGTTTATTCGGTGTAGTAATTTTTAAATAAAAAACCATTGTAATTTAAATGAGCTCTTGTAAGTCGCTACTGAGATCACCTCTAGACTTTGAAATGAAACCAAGGCCAACATCAATGTACGTTTGACCTTCAATTTTTTTTCACGAGATTACTTCAAAAATATACATCACAATAAGGATGGCACTGCGGAAAACAATCAGTTTGCTGGGAGTTATTTTTATTTGCAATATAAAAATGAAACTACATGATTTTTTTTATAAATAAGTAGGTAGTAGGTAATTATAGTTTTATTTCATAAGCGTGTAACTGAATAAGCCTTGAGGAAATGTGATTGCTTGGTAATGTGTTGCCAATAATAAAATGTACTTGTTGTGTACCTATAGGGTTTTTTTATTTATTCTTGTTTAATATAAAAAAAAAACTAGTAATAAGACAAAATCCTGTCAGCCTTCTTTTACATCAGTAGTAAGCTAATCTGAGAACTGTTCAGTAACCGATAGTTGAATAATTAAAGCAATTTCAATAATTCATGTAGTGTTTAAGTGTTTCAAACTATGAGTAACATAATAATCAACATTTAAAATACAAGCATGTGCTTATATCTCTTATTAACGTTGGTCTAGTGTTAAGCGAAAGCGACAGCTGATCAAGAGGTCTCAGGTTCTATTCCCGGGTCGGACTGCTGTTGGGTTTTTCTTACAAGAAATTCTTAGCAGCCCAGAGTATGAAATATGGCGGTGTTTCCCGTCCTTGCATCGGAGAGCTTGTTAAGTCGTCGGTCCCGGTTGTCATGAACATCTATGGCAATCGTTATTGGGAAGTCAGTGCCCTCAAATATACTGACAACTAGTTCAACTACTCCGTGTAAAAACTGATATTCAGGTAACACTGGTTGAACTAGTAGCCGACCCCAAATCTTGGGAATAATAAAGGCTAGGAAGATAAACATTTTTTTTGTTTTTCGCCTAGAAATATCATAATCAATCCAACCCAAAACCCTAAACAGTCTAATTCTTAGACATTGACGTTTCCTCAGCAAGGAGGTTTTGGTCTTTAATATCACGCTGGGCAGACGGGTTTTTCGTCTCTTTGTAATAACGTTGATTTGAAATATATAAACACAGATTTCGACTCAATAATTACTTTTTCTTGTTAAATATTGATTTTTATTTGTAAGAAATAAAATGTTATTTACTTACCGAATTATATTTTTTATCTATTTAATTATGTATAGAAGATTTGTTAAATCAATTTTAATTGTATAATCAGTCTCATTACAATGTTGTATAAACACTGCATATTATCTATTTTACTGCGCATTATTTATATGTACTTATTATATGTAGGCATGAGTTTTATTTAGATCTTTAGATCATTTTGATGAATTTGGCCAAAAAATATATTGCTTTTATAAAACACTGTGCGCTCATTACAAGGCAGGTAGCAGAAATACTTAGTACGAGAGTTCAATAACAACAATTTTTCATTCAAAAATATTTTTATCTGAAATAGAATTTTAGACTTAGAAACCTCACAACCTTATTGAATGACTTCTACATCAGCATATTTCAAATATCTATTAAAAACATATCTATGTAACTCAGATAAGGTTGATATTTTAAAAATCTACAATAAAAATTCATACATATAAATATACATGTTACGTAATACGCAGTGTTTATACAAAACTTCACTTTTCTTTCATAAACAATTAAAAAAATATATAAAATATACTAAATTGTTAAATGTTTAATATTTTCAGATAAACTTACTTCCTGTCTCAAAACATGATATTTTAAACGAAAAGTAAACATAAAGCTGAAATCTATGTTTTTAAATTATAAATCAACATAAAAAATAAGAAATCCTCTTAAATTTTATTTAACACTATCTGTTCAAGCTGCAGTGTAACCCGGTTGTTGTTTTAATTGCCTTGTTAATCCCACGGAAACTACATTTTTTCGGAATAAAAGTAACCAATGCGCTATACGTGTGATCTGTCTCCGTGACAAATTTCATCTGGATCCGGTAAACCGTTCCTGCATAAGTAATAACTAAACGGACATTAGTAAAATTACACTTCCGTGTATTCTTATAATTGTTGTGTGGAGGTAAATTTCTGTTGCGCTCTATTTAGATGTCGCCTACAGTTATGTTAATAGGATATATACTAATTACTAATTTGTATGAAGGCGACTGATATATGAAATACATTTTCTTCATACTTATCAAGAGTAAAAATACACTTATGAATTCCGACATAAAACCAACCGTCCGCGCCCACCAACATCAATACATTTAAAATAAAATATAGACCACACCCGCATTAGTAATATATACCCTGTGTCGCAGGGGACTTTATAAACACACACGAAACGGACACAAAGAAAACCCAGACTCGGAACGAAAATTTTCGAATCATACAAAGTGTTGTCCCAATTGGGATTTGAAACAACTACACTTGGCACAGTAGAAAGCGGCATGATGACCGTTTAAACCACTAAGCCAACCGTGCAGTCAAAAAGTCAAAATCTAAAGAGAGTTAGTATATCTGGTGAAATCTTTCAAAAATAGATTCCTTTTACAATTTTTGGTGTTTTTTTACAAGTAATAGATACATATTACATACATAGTATCCGGTTGACTTCCCTGCAAAGGGTTTCAAGGTGAACAACTGCCAATTTTTGACCAACAACATTGAACACGCAACATTTCTCTTTTCTCTTTTAAATATTAGTAATCTATTTGGATATCTTTTTGACTGAGGAAAATTCTTTTATTAAAAAGCTTGTTGAACCACGCTGTTGTTCTACAGCTTTATGTACAACTAGCTGCCCCGACAGATTTCGCTCTGTTAACGTTATCGACAGATTTTTTAATTAACTATATGGTTAGTATGGGAAAATAAAAGTGTTGTTTTATTTCCGTAGGAACCTTTCTTGTGCCTTAACGAAAATATTTAAAAAATAACCGAAGTGGTCACGCGGTTCTCAAGTATTGCGCTTAGCAACACAGTAGGCATTTCATTTTTATTTAAGAAGATGGGCGTTCTGACTTGTGATGGGTGGCAAGTAGTAATTTTCTTAGCTTTACACTATCTTACACACATATTCATTCAATCTTAAAGTAATTTTAACTAACTATTAACGTTATTTTAGGGATATGCATACCTATAGACGAGTATTGTACTTAAACATTGGACAAAAGCATTCACTTACACCCAAACTTGCGTCATAGGTTTCTTTGAATCAGTCAACATGGAACAACCGATATCAATTATACAAATCGTGCAATTGTTTTATTTATTTAATAATGGCATCGCGTGATTCGAATGCGCAAGCGACTGAAATTTGAAACAGTACGACTTGCATTAAACACGTGGACGGCCGCATGATAAAATGACTGTTTCAGATTGTAATACACCTGGAAATCGTTTATCAAGTATTTCGTACAAGTTTGAAAACATTCGATCAAATGGTACTCGGCCCCAGGTGTTGACCTCTCCGCACCTGCCGATTTCACTCGATCCAGGTTTTTCGAAACGATTTAGCAATTGACTGACCTTAATTTACAAGAACAGATGTTTAACGTGTTGTGAAATAAGGTCTTGACTTCAGAAGCATTTCTTCAAACTATTATTATTAATGTGACAAACGAGAATACATGGCGCCTGATTAAGAAGTCGGTGAATTCAAATTAGCTTACAGTTTTAAAACGGAGTTTTAGTGGTAATTAGGCTATTTGGACACGTTTATCTTATGCAATTAAGACTGGTTGAAGGTGTGTGTATATTTTATAATGAAGCATGTATTCGGACGTTGACATTTTATCAATGCGATATCTAAACGCGATCTTCATATATGCATATCGGTTAAGTATGTTGCATATTGTAGGTACACCACGCTAATTGAGTTATGTGAGATTTCATTCTATTATTATTTTATTATAAATATGGGTTCTTTCTGTAGTACATTCGATTTCCCATTACAGCCGTGAGTTTGTAAATCTGAGTAAGGGCTTAAACATTAATTTAGAACAGTACTTTGGTATATTTTGGTGGGAATATCATTAAATTTTATGTTTACAAGCTATTATTGGCAGTCAAGTAGTTCTTTTTTTTTTAGCTGCCAAAATGAATCTCCTCTGCCTGATGGAGAGCATGAGCAGAATCCAGGAGTGGTGGTCACCATCCTCAATGCGAATGGGGATAATGCAGCATGGTGACCCACCCTACGGCGGCCCAGTGAGATGCTTTTTCACGCTCAGCTTAAAGGACCTTAGGGAACCTGGGAAGGGATCTGAGAAGGGTTTAAAGTAGGAGGGAAACACATAAGCTGTTAATGAGTTGCAGGTTTTGACCGCTCGGCACTGGAAGGAAGAATCGAAGCGGTGAGTACGAGAGTGTATTTTTCAATATTATATGATATTATTTATTATTAGTTCTTTCGTTAATATTCTTCGGCTTCCATAGATCGCAATATTGTTGACATTAGTTAATACATATGTACATATATTTACAAAATGGGAATGAATAGCTTTTAAAGCTAAACCCTGTGTTGAGGACTGTGTGCCAGTTAAAATTACCGTAGAATTGTTGTTTCAGCTTTATTCACATTTGCTCGACTTGAAGACACTCCTGTGACCCCGGATTATAGATCATCGATATATGTATTTTATATCAATCTTGGAAACAGCTCCAACTATTTCCATGAAATTTAGTATGCAAGGAGTGTCAGGTGCGATAAATCGATATAGCTAAGATTATCTTTTAGAAAATTTTCCTTGAAAAAAACAAGCAAAACTTCGTCGTCTAGTTACTAATTTTTACACAGCTAAAATCATTACATTGACTGCACGGATGAAGGAGTGGTTTGAGCGGTCGCCACGCCTAAAATCCCGCATGGGACAATACTTTGGGTGATCCCCAAATTGTTGTTCTGAGTCTCGGTGTTCTTTGTGTCCGTTTCATGTATGTTTGTAAAGTCTTCTGTGTCACAGGATGTCTATATTCCTAATGCATGTTGTCTGTTTATAACAAAAATACGTCTTTCCATCCAATATTAGTAGAGACCATACCCAAATTTTGATAAATTACCTTATCTTCCAAACAACACGTCAAATTTTTCGTTTCCTTAATCTTATTTTATTATCTCAATCTCTGTCAACATTTAACATTAAAAAATAGCTGAATTCTTCCAGTTTTTCTTAAAAATTACCTTTATTATTAAACAGAATTTAATTTTAATGTATTATATCAATTTATTTATCCATTCTGATTCTACAATGAACAGTATTATTTATACCGCTTTGACCTGAGTACGCGGACAAAACGCGCTTTGTCCTAAACAAGGCTATTAAAGTATTAAGGGACAATAACAATTCTGATAAGAAGTATGAATTACCTATTAGAACAAAGAGTCGTGTGAAAGTACACAATGTTTCACATTGGTCTTACACTCACATTAGCAGGGCCTTGAACTTTGAGAACGCGCCGGTAAACATGTTTGCGTGGTGCTCACTACGCACTCTTTATTGCTATGACGTCTCATCGTGTTCTACACTTTATTTGTTTTATTTCCCGGCTTATTCCGTTACCTTTGCCACGTGGCACTCTAATTGGAACTCTATCTGCCCTTAAGCTAAATGTTCATGGTGCTCCTCGGCATACCATACTGCAAGGCTATCTCTTTATTAGTGTAGAATATCTTTTATCTTTATTTACTTTCTGTATAATAAGACTATAGCGGTTTGTTACGTGTATTACGCAGAATATATTCAATGTAAATAATGTTTTGGTAATTAAAAATTGTAAACTTACATATCTGATAATGTTTCCTAAACTTGTTACTTCAATCTTGCTCACTTTTAAGGCTAACTATAGATTTCAAAGTAAGATTGGCCATGTGAAACCATACTATTGACGTAATACGTATTAATTCACATCAACAGCCTTTACAGTCCACTGCTGGACATAGCCCCTACATAGAAAGGTGGTTTTGACCTACTGTACCACGCTGGACAAACGTATTATAATTATAAAAATCATTACAAACAAATCAACAATCACATAATCATAGTAACAATCTCCAAATAGTATTAAATAATCTAACTTCAAATTGAATATACATAACAATAAATATTTTAAATAGTTAATATCACGATCGAGGAAAATACTTCTATTTACGTACATAGTTAATAAAGTCCTTTGTGACGTAGCAGATTATGGTGACCGAGGCGGTCGAGATAATGAGTCCCTCAAGGTCAACGCGTGTTAATTACAATTACCGTGAGTGGTCATTCTTTGTTCCAGTAGTGATTAATGCCAGTCGCGAGTGGCGAGAAGTATCGTAAACGAGATAACAGGAAGCGTCCGTGTCGCGCCAATGTCATATGACAAGGTCGTGTGACATTGGCCCGCTCGTTACCCTGCCGCAGACGGAGGCAAATCGTTGCCGTACCAGCGCCGCACCACTACCGTTGCTGTACCACCACAGCGTGGAAGATGACCACCGGCTATGCTTTACTAGGAATCGTATGTTGCCATAACGTATTTATGTTTTTATGGAGTAATATAAGTTAATGTTGTTATTCCGCTTATGTTAATTGATTAGATTTGACGGTTTAGATTGTGGCCTCCTTTGAAAATTACTTTTTATTTAGTTTAGTGGGATGTATCCTTTGGGCGTCTCAATAATATTAAAAAATATATAAAAAATCTGACCAGTAATGTAATATTAGTTCTTTGGATTTTTCGTTGCTAGGTTTTGTTTATGGTCCTTCTTGAATTAAATGGGTAAATACATAAGACAAACCACTACTGTTGCAATTATATTACATAACCTTATTTTTTCTGATAATTATGTCTATAAATAAAGTGAAAGTACAAATTTTATATGTAAGTTTCCTACTTGTATTATAAATGCGAAAGTTTGTGAAGACGTATTGAAGGTTGTAAGTCTTTCACGCAAAATCTACAGAATGGATTTAGACAAAACTTTACAGTAATATACCTTATACATACGAGACTAATATTTAATGGGATAACCAATATACTTGAGGATATAGACGAAATCGCGGTTAAAAAATAGTGCGTCTCTACATATGAACACTCACATACCCATCTATCATGCAAGAGAAAAGCAGAGGTGTGAACCCATTGTAATTTTAATCCCACTTACGCAATAGGGGCCAAGCTATTGACATCAACCGGGAACGAGTAAGTTAGAAGAGAATGTTTGGGAGTTCAACGTGACAGGCAAAGTATGTATTATGGGCAATGAAAAGGGTAGTGCTGAAACGGATGGATTAGGAAGTGTTAGCACAGCTCAAGTAGCTTGCGTTTTTGTTGCTCGGGTTGACTGTAACTCGACCCCTAAGTTCTAGGTCTCTGAACCTAAACCTAGATAGTAAAATTTTATTATAATCGATTAAAGAAAAGAGATATAAAAGATTAAAGAAACTGAGTTGTCTAAAACTCAGTTTCATAGAAAATTATATACACGTGGAGGGACATCTATTTTTTTATTATGTTGTAAATTTCAGCTAATACAAATTAATTGAAATATTGTGTAGGTACATAGTCACTTATCTATAACTATACATTACGTATTTCAGTAATATAAGCTTTAACCTTGTGCAAAAAAATATATCAGCGGACTTACAGTTATTGTTTTTTGCTTTAGATATTGTGTGCGTATTGTAAAGTAGCACTTATTTGTAAAAGCAAAGAATTCAATATCCTTTGGCATTGTTCTTTCTTATCTCCTAATCAGAAAAGTAGCAAGACCTTGAGCCTGACCCTGGATATTTTTATCCGCATACTCATTTTGCGAGTATTATGTAGACATGAGGTGTAAGTAAAAATGTACGTGATGAAAACCTAACGAAGTCACTGTATAGTACACATAGGAAGAGGAATATAGCACTTTATTAAACACTAACTGACACGTGCCCACTTCGTAGGGCGTTAACCGCCAGCTTTGCTTCTTTACTTGATTTACAAATACTATTTTTTAACAATTTTTTTTTAGTTATTTCATAGTAAAATATGGCCCATGACCTGGAATAGTGTCGCTTTCTGTTAGCGAAAGAATGTATGGATGAGTATTTCCGAAGACTACCCCCTACAATCATACAAACAAAGTTAGAAACATTACTTCTTTATAATATTAGTATACATTTATCAGGTTAAAATGTAGTAGTGACATCAGAAACATTAACATTTACAACATACACAGGTCATAAGATATTACCTCAAAAATACAACGCATGTCAGTGTTTTGTCAATTATTTTATCTTATAAATATTGTTAAGTGAATTTAAAGATAGTGAGTATATGAAGGTGAGAAACGCACCAAATAAAAGGACTGTTGAGAGGGATTGACGATCGCTGTCGGGCAACGAGGAGCGTCACCGCCAGCTAAAGCGCAAGGTCGCGCGCGGTCTATCTAGGAAGTCAAGCGATTCAACCTCGACCTTGTATATGCGAAAAAATATATTATTCGACAACGACGCACACACTTCCCCCTCTCCCCTCCTCTGTTCCTCTCTCACTGCATTCGCTTTAACGCCCCTCATACGTAAATTCATTAAATTAAATATTTCTACAACATATTAGGAAGACTTTTCGCACTTAAACAATAAAAATATAAAACTAATGAAACATACTTAATAAACAACTACCACAATAAGATTACAGATTGCGGAAAAGATTGAAGGTCAGTTACATATGTTTGTGGAATATGTATGGAGGAGCAGGGTAATTATTTACAATAAAGTTGCTTAAATATGCGTACATTTAAGTTAATCATCATACGGAAACCTATGACGATTCACGGCAATCAATTGATCGTTAAACTATAATTCCTTGTAGCTGTAACTAAAGTTTGAAAGACGTAACACAGACAAATACTTAATTACATTAATCAACGCATGACGTTATCAACACTCAAAAAATTCTTAGAAGTACAGTAAGTCAATTTTACTGGGAACACTTGACATAAGGATCATTTCCGCGTCTATTTATGAATAAAATTCACGGCCGTGTTTGAACAGATACAGGTATGACAGAGACACCACGGATGTTTTGCTCACAATGTATCAGGTTTAACAAGTTTTAATAAATATATAACTTTTTGACCGTAATAGTACACAGTATCCAAAATGAGAAGCGTATTAATTGAGGAAGCTGCTTAAACTGAACTAGTTCTCTGAAACCAGATTAAACATTAACCCTCAGATAACTAGTGAGTATTTTCAAATGTTCGTGTAGTATTTTTCCATCTTTATCTAATTTGGTCCAATTTCAATTGTTGTTTCAGCACATTTACTAATTTTTGTAATTTAATAAATATTCTGACTGCTGAGGCGCTCATAGCACAGCTGCACTCGGTGATTGGAAACAATCACCGAGGGTAAACAACGACGGCGCGGTCAGATGGGTGACCGCTGGTGGCATGTTACCATAAGCATCTCCGTGATTCGGTGGTCACGTTAAGCAGTCGGTCCCGGTTATTATCATACGATAACAGTCGTGAAGCTTAGTTGGAGCACTTCGGGCGGCTTACGTACGTACGGCAAGATACGTAGCCACAACGTATTCTTGTCAGTCCCCAACCCGCACTTGGCCAGTATGGAGACATATGGCCTTAACCCTCTCTTGAGAGGAGACCCGAGCCCAGCAGTGGGACATTATGGGTTGTTGATGAACTAACTACGAAATAAGTGCCAACTGTGCTTATAGTGTTAACTTGTTAAATTAACTTATTTTCAGAATTCGATTTTGTTAGTATTTCATGATTTTGTTAGTGTATGTAGCTAAATTTGAGTGGCAATATAGACTCAGAGCTATTATGTATTATAATAAAATGTTCTTGGACAATCTCCCTAAACTATAGAGGAGTGATCTAATCGTACTACTGTAACAATTATTTACGCAAGTGCAGTTCATGTGAAAGAACCGCGGACTGCGAGCCGATCTCGATTGTCGTTCGTTGTTATGGCAATATTTCACCCTTACCGCTATTGTTCACCTTTTGTTGCGCAATCTGGTTTGTTAAACATTCGCAAGGTAACCCAAATTGTTTTCGTTTACTATATAAACAAACTGAAATGGTGTAGACTTCGTTGGGTACTTATGTCAGATAAAAACTGGTTCAGTGACTGTACTGACGGTATTTAAAGCGATTTAACGCACATCTACACACTTTCCCATCATTTATGTCGATATCTCATTATATATAATATGAGGAATCGTTTATGTTGGACACAACTCGACTAAAACTACAGGTTGTCTCTAATATCAGATCAGTTGTCAGAGTCAGTCAAAATACTGAATAAATATCTCGGTAACCCAGTGGTAGCGTATTTAACGGCGGTGTTTTAGATCTCGGGTTCGTTTACCGCGTCGGACAAAATGTTTGAATGATCTGTAAATATTTGTTCCAGAGTTTTGGTGTTTTGTTTTGTAAGTATTTGCAAAAAATGTATATATGTACATACCCATAGAACAAGCTCTGCTTAGTTTGGTACTAGATGGCATCGCGTGTCAGATTTCTAAAAAACTTTTAAAAATTATAGTATTTTGAAGAAATCTTTCTAGTCTGACTAGACTAGAAAGACAATTCCTAATTTCCTGCAACCCCAAAAAGTTTCACCACTGTTTGTCTGCGTTACTACTGGGGTCCTAAGTTCACCCAATGAATGAGTATGTTATATTGAAGATTACGAACAGGAATTCCCTCATTTCATTATTCGATAGAATTCGACAGGTTAAAAATCAGTAACCATATAGTTACCTTTTCTAACTCATAACTATATACACTATCATTTAGAGTATCACTGAGACAAGTGGACCGTAGAACTATTTTGCTTCTGCAAAACATTTGCTGGCAGCAGCACAGTCTCTGTTAAGAAAAGACAATAACAAAATGGACAACTTTGCAGCTGTTATTGCCAACTGCCTTTCGGGGATCCCCCTTTTTATACTAAGTACACAGTAGCACAGGGGTATATAATGTTAGTAGTACACTATCGGTGAGATATAACGAGACCTAACGAGTGCGAGAATATACTTAAAGCGCTTGGTCCCACTCGAGCCGTCAAGCCTCGTCTCGGAAGCGTACCGGTTCGAGTCGGTTTTTTGACCATGAGTCAAAAGAAGCGAGCGAGAGTACACTGAGTAAACTCTCTTCTGCACTCGCGATAGAATGTGGGTGTTAACCGTCAGTTAAACCACCAGTTAAACACCATTCAAATTGTGATTTAACTGCCGTAACACGTAATAGCGCCAGTGCCTAGAATAGTCAAATTCTTGACAATGCCTGATTGGAGCAATGAATTTGTTCTGCTGTTTTTAGAACATTACCAAAACGAACCCATTTTACGGGATCACATGCATTTTCACCAGATAATAATAGCAGTAACTATCACATCCATTGACCGAATGAAGTATGGCGAATATAAATAAGGCGAATCGAGTCGAGAGTGTACACAGCATCACTCGTTGCTCCTCGCCTTGTAAATGTCTCGCCGAGACATTCATGAAGTGTACTGCTAGCATTAGAATATGTATAGTTTGTATGTCTTAGACATAACTGAAATAATAATAACAAGTATTATTTCGAAGTACTCAGCGCATTGGCACAACATTGATATTTATATGTCAATAATAAATAAATACGCCTAGTATATGAACTAAGACCCATAGTTATATACATACATCTTTCACCTTTATTCTTATCGGTTTTGTAGGTCGTTCTGTGTTAAATAATACTGAAATCTCTCTTTAATCAAGTTTACATGAGTAAACAATGATATCATTGAGAGTACGTTGGTAAAAGAGAACCTTAATCTTGACCGAGTGAGCGCAGTGCCCGCATTATCTAACACATGTTGACTTTCGCCGAGTTATCACACTGAGAACCCAGGGTCACTATTCTCCTTCAGTTTATTATACATCGTTACTAATTACACTTTACATAATTATATTTAGTTTAGTATATAACGCTTTCAAGGACTAAGTGGCACACACACCCAAATTGTATTCAAATTGAGTGTTTGCAAACTTAACTCATATTTTCCAGAGGGTTGTCAATAAATGATTTTATTAAAAGCCTCTTCATATTTTCTATGTCCCAATTGCTTCATACGTCACCTGTGCCATGGTTTTTAAACTTTATATCATGAAAAAATAGAGTATATGTGCAACTATAAATCTCCTTTCTAAGGAAAGTCTAGCAGTTTACTAGTAAAGGCTGATGATGGTCTTTCAATTTAAATATACGTTACTTTTGATGAAAATACCATTACTTACTTATGCCTTTAGTAAAAAGCCGTTTATTTGAAATTACAAAAAAACACTCCAATTTTATTTTATTTCTTTGTATAGATTCGTAATTTCAAAAGCAACATATAATCCCATTTACTTGTCAGTAATTGATTTGCCGACGATATCGTTATCATGGCAGAATCGCTGCAGGAAGTTCAAGAGATATTGCACAACCTAAATGAAGCTTCCCATTAAATTGGTCTCCGGATGAACCTGAGCAAGACGAATGTCATGTAAAATGACCTCGTCGCTCCGGGACAAGTAGTCACTGATGGCCTCTCGAAGTTGTCAAGAAATATATCTCTCTCGGGCAACTAATGCAGTTGGGTAGATGCACCAGTTCGGATTGGCAGCGTTCAGGAAGATAAACCACATAATTTCGTCGGATATACCACAGAGCCTGAAAACGAAAGTCTTAAAACAGTGCGTGCTCCCTGTAATGACGTACAGTACCGAGACGTGGACACTGACTCTATGGTTAATCCAAAAGCTCAAAGTCGCTCAGCTCAGCCAAAGAGCTATGCTTAGAGTCTTTCTGAAGGACAATATCCTTAATGAAGGTATCCGTCAGAAAACCAAAGTGACCGATATGTCGCAGAACAGACAACCGCTGGAGTGAGCGTGTTTTATAGTAGAGACCGCGACTTGGTAAACGTAGCGTGGAGCGCCCTCTGGCCAGATGACTGGACGACTTACGTAGTAGTAAGAGGGCTATCAGCGACTAGATTAAAAAAGCAATAGACCGGGCTTGGTGGTGTTCCTTCGGAGAGGCCTATGTCCAGCAATGGACTGCAACGGGCTGATGATCATGTCAGCAATTGACACATATGTTTTATTGCATTTCCAATAAATAACATTAAAATACATTAAGGAAATTAAGGCTTACATATGGAGCAATGTATAATATAATACATTATTCGTCACTTGAGTCATAGTTGATAACATTCCAAATTTTTTCGGTATAATTAGTAGCATAATTTAAAGGTAATCACGCTATTACACACGAGGAAAAGGGTATGTAAAATTTAAAAAATATTTTAGGAAATTTGGAATGCCACTGTATTATTTTTTAAAATAATCACGATAAATTTCCCAATTGTTTTATTATTAGTAGGTATCCTTTGGCTACTAAGTGTTTTCGAGGATTACTTGCTTAGAACTTTAGTTTGGTTTTGCCTGTAATTTGGGAACTCTTTTAATGGGAAACTGAAACAGTAATAATTCAAATAAGAATTTCATAAGCCGAAACATCATGTGAGTGGCTTTTGTTTTTAACCGATTTCGTAAAAGAGGATGTTCTATGTTCCATTGTATGCGTTTGACTTATTTATTTACAACTTCGTGCACTGATGTACATCGGCAAACTAAAGACCCTAGGCATTTGCTACCAGTCAACCAATCATCAACTTTATATATATATTCACCGATTACTCTGTGAATTGTGGACCAATTTGGAAAATTATTTTTATTATAGATGTAATTTCATCTATACAATCAAATATTCAAACTTTTTTCTCTACAAAGTATCAATATTATTTTTTAAATTATTTATCATCTTCTTTTCTGAATAAAGAAAAAGAGAAGAGAAACCTGACAACAGGCAAATCTGAGCTCAAATACCAATGACAAAAATAACATAACAAACAACTTAAGCGCCAGTTTTTAGATTTATCACTTGTTTAATTGTAAATTTACTGTTAAATATAGAAAAAAAATCTATTACAAATAAATAGCACTTTGCGGAACCGATATTATCGTTAACGGTCGCTGTATATGAAAGGACTTTTTGTATGTGGAAACAAATATAGCGTTGTTCCAGGAAGAGACTGTTTAGGTTCTTTGTCACACATCACGATTCTCGCTATATTTTCTTTATCAGCCAGTGTAATACTAACCCACTTTTATACTTTGAATAAATACCTACGTGTAAAATTCGTGTTATATAGATAACAATATCAAGAATGCTGTTGCACCCTATAAATAGTATCATAATAAATATCTATTATTTGAATTTAGTTTGCAAAAATTTTACAATACACGGAAGTGCGATCTTATCTGGAAACCTGTAGCTTGTGCAGCTATACTTTTAAATAAAATATTATTAGTCTTTTAATTGTTCGGAGATAGATTTCACTATACATTTCCTTCATGTTACACATACAATTCCCTTGAAATCCTTTTAACGGATACCGAATTCATCAACAGATTTAGTCCGCTGCTAGATATAACTCTGCGAATCATAGACTGTCCGTAGAAAGGAACTCTTGGCCTCTTATAACACACTGGCCAGATAAATTATTATAAAGGTTTTTTTACTGTCCTTCTTTTGCAATGATGACGTCCTGCGGATTTTTACTCCGATAGTAAATTTTAGGACACCTACGTGATAAATTGGAGTACTGACATTCCGTATTCTTAACTCGTCACCACAAGGATTGATTACGAAGTTACAGACTAGCAAGCTTTTAGTTCTGCAACATATTTACTTTATAGCGATAGTACTGCTGATGGTACTCCTCCCGTCCGAAGATTAATGACCAATAAAGATCACATCACAATCTGGTATAAGCAAAAACATTAATAAAATTTTAAAAGTGTGCTTATGTAGTATACAGTAGTACTGTATACTACATGAGCATACCTTCAGAAGACACTTATCTGCTTAAAATATTGTTCTATATTATTTATACTAGCTAGTCAAGTGAACAGCCCAATCACCTTGACCTAAGTTAAGTCGGTCGTAAATGGTCGAAGTTATATAGACACAATCTATTTGATATAAGTTTCAACTAAATAGAAGGATCTAATTTTAGGAGCGATTTTACACTCGTCTACAAACCGTTGATTTGCCTGAATACATCCATACATTCGGGTATGGATGTATTCAGGTAAATCAACGTAATCAGGTAATCAACTTATTCAGAGTATGGATTCGTACATACAATAATTTGTCTGGTTTTTATGAATTTCCTTATTACAGCATGAATATCACGAATTTTCAAAGTTAATCAAATTATTTTCCTTCTATTTACTTATTATCCAATTATGTGCCGGTTTTCTGAAAATACTATTAGTATACTAGTAGCCGACCCTAAATAATCTTGTAAACAATAAAGGGTAAAAAGATAACTATTAGTTATTTTTCTTCTGTCTTAATAAGAACACATCTGTCAGTAAGATTACGTAGCCACACAGGACTACAAGTAATTTGATCTTGTATTTCTCCAGCCCCCATAAGGAAGATAATTTGACAATCCAAATACATATGTAGCTGTGCTATGTCGATTCATACAGATGTGATCATTCAATACTATATTTAGATGTATGTTTTCCTTATAATTATTTATTCCAACAGGATTTTCCATAAATTTTCCCAGCAAGTAAGTGTGTTTGAGTAACTCCTGACACAAATGAGGAACCTTGTGTATCCTTGTTTGTTGCCAAAATCTTTTGATAACGAGACTACGAACGACCCCGTAGTGTATCTCCAAAAATAATAATTGTAAATAATAGTTCCGCTTGCGTGTTTGTCTGATATCGTGGTAAAATATAGTCTATGTGTTATTCTGATGTAAGAGCTATATTACTGTAAACCTTCATATAAATCGGTTCGATACTTTCGCATTAAAGAGTAACAAACATTCACATATCCTCACAAACTTTCTCATTTATAATATTAGAAGGATAATAGAACGTTATATACATTCGTTTATATCACCTACAAAGATCGTCACATTTATATGCTTGACTCATCAAGTGTCTTCAATCACATCGTGTATATAGACCAGGAAGCATGAAGAGGACTATATTATATAACAGACAATCAGTTTAAATAACAAATCAATAAGGAAGTATTTATTTATATTGTATTATTACACGGAAAACATCATTTTACATATAAAAGGATTATTTAAATCTATTGATCAAGTTATATTCCCGTTTTCGGTAATGTGATGCCTCTACTTAACGGATCAGTTTTCCGTTGGATGCTAGTAATTATACAGCTAGCATCAAAATAAATCAAATCAACCATGATTTAAATATTCAACAAAACCGTAAGACTACCTTCTGGAATGTTTTTTCTAAACACAACGATAAAAACATTTTAGAGATTACCTTTAGGTACAAAAGCATATTACTTACAATTTTGAGTCTTTATCTATCTGTCTCTCAATGTTCTTTCTAGACTGTGTCAATTGTTACGTCATATAATTGTTCTCAAAGCTGTAACAGAGTACACACTTATTTTTTGGTCAAGACTCAAAAACACTTGATGTGATTGAAAAACATTTTCGAGTTTACCACCAAATAAATGTACATAACTTGATCAAGATTTTTTTTCAGTAAAATAAGACATGATAAAGAATCAAGATCCTTTATGAATTTGACGACTAAATTTCTGTAATTTGACCTTTCCGGGTTGCCCACACAATAATGCTAGCACATAACACTTGCACCTACTGAACTCGACTTCCTATTTAATTTTAGTGGAGATGTATCATACAAAACGTGTTCCTGGTACTGCCTTTGTACTGTTAGCGATAACCAAGTATCTACTATGTACTGTGGCGACAATGGCGGCCGTGAAGACTAAAGATTATTAGGTAAACATTAAGTAAAGTAATCGTGGCTCAGAACAAATGTCCACTTCCTTGTTTAACATTGCGATTTTATTATTGTAAAAATAACAAATAATAAAGTGGTTACTTGGCCCAAGGTCGGTCTGACCTTGTCCGTGGTAAGTCGACGTGTTACTTTTTGTGTAATAGTTAATTACGTCAATCTGTATTTGCTTTAATAGCAAATAACCTACACGATATAGCTAATAAATGATTATTTCAATGAAGGTTGAATAAGTATGCGTTCATTTTATATGAACAGTGATTTTTCCTGAATCCTGAAAAACAGTTTTATTTATCAACAGTTAAATTTAACAATTTATTTTGTTTTCCTTACGCCCAAGTTGCGTTTATTTTAAAGCTAATGGAAGGTACCTCCTACGACCCTAAGTGTAAATTTACGTTTATACATTTTTTTATTTGACTAATATTATTTCATTAAAAAAAATTATATAATATAAACCGTAATTTAAAAATCGTAATCTCTTTCGCACCTTGGTTTTTTTCTTTTAAGGCCAGCCGCCTTCCTGACGCCAACCTCCTTGGAAATGTAATAGTTACGTTGTTTCTGCATAATTATGTTACTGATTATTATCTTTAAAAATATTTTTATGGTCCAGAACACAGAAAAAGACAAGTGATCCTAAATCCAATAAAAATATAGTGTCAATTTTTAAAAAGAACTTTCATTTACTATCGGCACTAGACAGTTCTTGGTTTTTGACATAATGCGCATAATTCATCCTAATAGTTAAAATATAAGATGTAATTATTTTATTTTGTTATGGAATTGGGGGCAAATGACGTATCGCCTGATGGTAGGCGATTACCGCCGCCCATGGACACCCGCAACATCAGAGCTGTCAAATGTGCATTGCCGGCCTTTTGAGAAGGTGTACGCTCTTTTCTGGAAGATTTGAAGGTCGTTACTATTAGTAAAGATTCAACGCTACGGCAGTAATTGCATATTATTATACAGTCTAACTTTTGGGTGACATAAAATACAACTTACTAGGAAGAAAAGGTGTAGTTATATTAACATTAACGGCGCGGTGAGTACCTGGATGGGTGACCGCTGGTGGCATGTTACCATGAGCGTCTCCGTGATTCGGAGGTCACGTTAAGCAGTCGGTCCCGGTTGTTATCATAGGATAACAGTCGTGAAGCTTGGTTGGAGGCCTTCGGGCGGCTTAAAAACATCCAACCGTAAGATTACGTAGCCACAACGTTGTCTTGCCAGTCCCCAACCCGCACTTGGCCAGCGTGGTGAGGTGTGGCCTTAACCCTCTCCTGAGAGAAGACCCGAGCCCAGCAGTGGGACATTATGGGTTGTTGATTGATTGATTGATCTACGTCAATGTGGACTTAACTATATTTAGAAGATGCGTAGTAAACTGCAGAGGTTTATAATGTACCCTCTTACATTTTCCTGTAATAAACTTGCGTCGCTTTGTAAACTTTTCACTAAGCAATAATTTTTTTGTTATTGATATTATTACGCTTCAAACTACAACCAACTTCTAATAAATTATTTAGTTACATGTATGTGACGGTCAAAAAAATAACAAATACCAATAGTCATTGAAACTCAAATGTATGTCAAGTGTGCGAGTGGCGGAGCGCGTAGGGCCGCTCATTGCATCTGGTGTTGGAACGGGGGCGTCATTGTTGATATGACTATTCGACAAAACTTAATTGGCCCGACCTAGCTCGTAAAAGCATTGTAAAAAGTGTGAAGGTCTGGTGGAGGTAAGGACTCGACAGAAAGAGGTCAAGTGTAATGCTTCGTGTTCCACTGACCTCATTTGGGAGCGAGCGCCGACACTGTTCAGCGCGCTCGCCGCCTTTCATATAAACATTATGTCCTAGTTTGCCACTGTTCTACAATTACTGTTCTTTGTTAACATTCCAAAAAGCAATATTTATTAATTGCCTTAACAAGTCTAAAACACTTTTACTGTTGGTGTGATTTAAATTGAACCGTAGAATACTTTTCTTAGATTGTGTTTTCTTAGATCTTGATAATAATAGGCTTTTAACAAGAGAAGTTATTTGCTTGTATATAAGTTTTATATATTGATAGGAGAGTTTTTGTTAAATAATTTTCCTGGTTACATATAAAAGTTAAAATCTAATCAGTGCTCAAATAGTATTTACCCATAACAATAATATCCTCAGATACAAACAAGGTATGCTGTTTGTATGATATGAGATAAAACCCCACATGACAGTGACTCAAATATAAAACTTACAGCAACTAGTTGCACAATTACGACAAAGTAGCTAAATTAGAATTACAATGAATAATCCGGAAACACTCGTAGAAGAGCTGACCTCCTCTTGTCGAATGAAACCTTCAGCTGCTATTATTAACGTTATGACCGCGAAATCGGAGCACTGACACACATCCCGCCCGAATAATACCATATACTACATAATTCATAGGAGCCTTGGCCCCAATGTTACATGCGTATACTTGGTTCATCCGAGCTGCCCGAGGTTTATGTAAAAATGTAAAAGAGCTACAATCATCTGTAATTCATACCTTAATAAACTCATTTCGGCTTAAGGCACATTACAGAATCTAAGTATTGTCGACACTTTCGAAGGTTAGGAATTACTTACATTTGTGAGATACTGTACTCAATAGTTATCGAAAATTGCATGTACGTATTACTTGTAAATGGCCGATTCTTAAGGTTCTAACTGCATCCGAAATGTCAGTTAAACTTATGCACTTATGAGAAAATACATGTTAGTACATACCTAAAACTTGACGCAGATCAAGGTGAATATAAGCGAATGTATTCAATATTCTTATGTGACCTTTACCTATGGACATTCATTGTTTCTTTTTCTTAAAAATCCTTGTGAATAATGAAAGGTGTCCTTTAAAAGCGAACATTTGTACAAACAAGCTGACTTCAAAACTTATTTACAAGGCTTTATATTCACTACACATTTTGTGATTGTCACATAGATTATTTGTTTTTTACAAATGAGTTAACAATGGTAAGAGCAAATTAGAAAAAATCTTGTTACATAGTATACGGGTAAGCTCTATTAGACCTAATAAAAAACACTGGGGTGTTAACTGGCAGTTAAGAGAGGCGGCTCCATCGATATCCCACGTGTTGTGTTCATAAAAGTAATATTAGTAAATGAATGAGGATTAGATAGCGACAATGTTCTCATATCTGGAGGCGCGGTTGTGGCCCCACCAAGACGAGCCAAGCGATACGCAAGGGCAGTACCTACCTTTTCTCGAAGAGCTTCGTCGTTTTTTTTTTGAACCATCATAACATTGGTATCCGATATACTAGATAGTTCAAATTCTTAGAATACGGTATCAATAATAGACTTATAAATCATACAAAGTTTCAATAGTATGGCTTTGATACTTTAGATTTTATTGATATCCAAAATTCGCCGATTTCTTCACTGACACACTGATGTGTTAAGTGCTAAAGCTGAAATTTGGTATGTAAACTAAGTTTAGTATAATAACAACAAAAAATTTATAAGCCTATTACTTTTGGAAGTTCGTATGAGACTTTCACTATTTGTTATGCTAGAGGTTTTATTTTTGGTATATGGATTTTTTCGAAATAAGAATGAAAATGTACAAGAAATACACCCCAAAAGAGAAAAAACTAAGCAATAAAAATACTGCCATAACCAACTTGTAAAAAGAAATGAAATCTCACCAAAAACATTTTCATGTAAAATGTTGCTGAGACGTCTGCATGTGGCTTAACCCTGTGAAAAAGATATCAAATCTCATGTAGAGCCAAGCTTCTGAAGCTACACGCCCTAACTCTACATACTGACTGTTTCGTTACTTCAGAAAGTAAATATTCGCATAACACATTACTTCAAAATCTAGATATTTGCAAACACAAAATGCGTTCTTTTCGCCTTCGTGACGGTAGCGAAACGGCGAAGCCATACATTTTTATTGAGATGTATAGTTGGCTCAAATTAGTTTATAAAGTTAGGGTTGGTATAGTTCATGCCCGTCATCCTCGAGTGGGCAGGGCGGCAGCACGGGACCCTTTCCTTCCGACTGACGCAGGTGCTTTCCGGGCACGGTTGCTTCGGTAAGTACCTGCACTCGGTCGCCAGGAGGGAATTGAGTCCCGCCTGCCACCACTGCGACTGCAGTGAGGACTCGGCCCAGCACACGCTGGCCGCGTGCCCCTCTTGGGCGCCGCAGCGTCGGGCCCTCACTGCAGTCATCGGAGAAGATCTCTCGCTGCCGGCCGTCGTACGCTCCATGGCCGGCGGCGAGAGCAGTTTTACCGCGGTCGCGACCTTCTGCGAGGAAGTCATCTCGCAGAAGGAGGCGGCGGAGAAGGCCCGAGAGGACGATCTCCACTCGGACCCGATCCGCCGCCGGCGAACCGGGCGGCGGAGGCGCGCCTACCAGCGCCTCATGCCGCCCTGAGTGTGGCC